>BQNB010060470.1:22500-33518 GCA_026074375.1 Tanacetum coccineum
CTCCGGTTCTAACCCGTTGATGTATCAAGAATTCATGAAAGAACAATACGAGTTAGACCGCAAAGCAAAAATGGAGGTGATCGCGCAAGAGAGCGAAGAGCGAAGGATGTTAATCCATTCTCAAAGGATTGCGGAGGACATGAAAGTGCTACAAATCGACACCCGCGGGATGGATCCGGCCGACGCCGTTATCATCAACGCCCAAAAGGCACGAATCCGAGCGGCATATCCACCAACAAACTAGTCGGCGCCGTTAAATTTATGTTTTTTTATTATGTCTTTTAATTTATGTCTTTTAATTTATGTCTTTTTTAATGTAATGTTTTTTTAAAGAATTTAATTTTAGTTATAATATGTTTATTTTAAATAATATGTGAAATAAAAAAAACAATAAAAAAATAGAACGGCACCAGAAATTGTGGTGCCAACTAATGCCCCAGCAAATGTGGTGCCGTTCAGTTTCTGGTGCCGTTTACCATTTTGCTGACGTGACACCACTTTTTGCGAACGGCTCCACTGCTCCTAACACTCTAAAAAAGATTTTGTTATGTGTTTGACAATTAAAGAGTAAATTGCAGAAATGATCAATGTGGTTTGCTCAGATTGCACGTATGGTCCCTACTTTTGTGAAATTGCAGGCGGCCTCCCTATGGGGAAACTTTTGTTCCACTTAGGTCTTTGACAGGGACCAAAGTGGAACAAAAGTAAAACAAAAATGTTGCAGAAATGGTCCCTGTCAGGGATCAAAGTGGAACAAAAGTTTCCCCACAGGAAGGCCGCCTACAATTTCGCAAAAGTAGAGACCATACATGCAATCTGAGCAAACCACAAAAACCATTTCTGCAATTTACTCACAATAAACATATGTATTTCTGTATATTTTGAGTTTAAAACTTTAGATATTACCATTCACAGCCAAAAAAAATAAATAATAAATAATGAAGAGTTGTTTTTATAATTGTACCTGAACCAAGCAGTTGTTTTTACGTTGTCCTTTTTAAGACTGCATTAGTGCATTGATATTTTGCTTGGAGGAATCAGGTTAAAACATGACACATCTAGCATTTGAAATATTTGAAGACTAAACGTTCTTTTAGAGATGAAATTTCACATAAAATGGGTCAAAACACTCTATAACAGCCCCAGGTGTCATAACATCGTAACACCACTTTTTGAGTGCCATGTCAGCTTTAACACCATAACACCAACAAAAAAAAAAACACCTCTAACCATAACATCATATTAACACCACTTTTTGGGACCCACTAATTTTTTTTCCTCAATTTTAAAATTAACTAAATTCATTTCATTCATTAAAAATTAAAATTACAATACTAAAAAAAATTACATTCGGAATTAAATAAAAAAAATTCGGAAAAAAAAATACATTTGAAATTAAAAAAAAAACTACTCCTCGTCTTCGGTTTCGTCGTCGTCGTTGTTGTTGTCGTCGTTGTTGTTCGAAGGCGGCGACATTTGCAATTGTAATTTTTGTTTGATGGCCTCTTTTTGCAAGTTGATATAATACGCGTCGTCATCCGAAAAATCCTTCGTGCTAAGGGCGAGAAATCTCAACTCTTCCAAACGCGTTATCGTCCGGTCTTTCTCTTTCGCCACCTCGAACGCCTTTTCGGCGGCTTCCCGTTTGAGACGAAGCTCGTGTGACATAAACTCCCCGAATTGGGACGACGAGCTACTCCCCCCGGTGTTCGCCGATGTATCGGATTTGGTTTTTTTCCCGAGGCGTTCTTTACCGGGAGGACGAGGTCTTGCATCGGGACCGAATAGCTCTTGGGTGTTAACCGGGGGAACGTGTTCGTCTTCGGTTAAATCAACCGGTGTGGGATCGGGTGCGTCCCATTTTGCGTGCTTTCACAAAATGTCCCAATCATCTTCGTGAGTAAACGAGTTATTTTTATTCTCGTCCTGATAAATCCCCCGAGCCCGTTTCATCAAATCAACCTCGTTCTCGCCACTTTTTTTCAAACGATTGCACATTTTGTAGATTGCGTTGAACTTTTGGCAATGATGGTTCAACGTACCCCATTTGCTTGACAACATATCCTTGGTACGTTTTTGAAAATTCAACCGATTTAATTCGTTCAAAACCCGAAACCATAACGTGTCCTTAGGTTGTGACCGCCCGGCATTACGATCCTCGAAAACCGGAACGAAACATTTTGCAAGTAACGTTTCCTCCTCCGGTTTCCAACGTAAAGTAACGTCGCCAATCGGTTCGGGCCCTTTTCCTTTTTTAGAGGCGCGTTTCATTCGGCCCTTTTGAGGTTGGGATTCGGTTTGTGTGAGTGAGTTTGAAGATTGGCTTTGTTGTTGTGGTTGGTTTTGTTGTCGGTTTTGGCTTTGTTGAAATTCAAGAAAAGCTTGTTGTTGAGCTTCAAAAAAAGCTTTTTGCTCGGGAGTCATCGGAGCTTGGCTAGAAAACCCGAGGAATTGAGAATTCGAGGTAGACCCGGAACCCATGTTAGTCGAATTAAGAAGTTGCCAAAACGAGCCTTCGTTGAGAAAGTCGGACATTTTTTTTGCTAATGAATGTGTATAATCTAACCTTGTGAATGGTGATACATTTTTATAGTGTATCACCATTCACATCAACTATTACAAATAAAATGTAACGTGAAAAGATTATATGTGCATAAATCTAACCTTGTGACTTGAAGGACACGTTTCCAAGTTAACAATAAATTAAAGTTGTTCCAATTTCTAGCGACTTCACCTTGTTATTTCTTCGAAAGTAGCAGTGTCATATTGTTGTCCCTGGAGAACGTAATACTTTCGGTTAAAACAACGTATCAAGCAATAGCAAGTTTATAGATTATAAAAAGACATCGGCTTGAAAGTTGAAACCGAAACAAACTTTATGCACCAAATTAAGAATTTCAACATGAAATTAGTTACACAGGATTTCCACATCAAATATTAGAGATGGGAACCTAATTTAAAACATATTCAAGCTTTGACTGTGATAAGGTTATTTCAACATTTTAATTTATTGTTGAACAACTTCTTGGGATTGCAAATTTTCAACTTTTAAACCAGTGATTATAGAAAAGCACATTTTATAGCAAACAAACCAAAGTAACTCATTAGGGGTAAAATCAGATGGCAAGAAGATTATTAGTACCTTATGTGTTCGAACTATTAACCAAATGTATATAAATGAACCAGAATCAAGAACTTAGCTATATAAGCTTTCAACAATCAACCACTTGTGAACTTTTAATATCAGACTAAATAATACAAACAAATGATAAGTATCAATATGATAGTATCATCAAATCACTCAACAACAATTGTTGGAGGAAACAAGACTGAAAACCAAATTCGTACTAATGGAGTGAGAGATAATAAACGGATAAAAAAATGAGATTGTGTTGTAAGAGTTGAGATTAATGTAGACCCAAAATATAATATGGGTCTACATTAATCTCATAATATAGACCCAATGAACAAAAATCTCAACCACTCATTTTTTTATAAAAATAGAAAAAAATCTCATTTTTCATATCTTTTTTAAAAATAAAATATCTTGCAATGTAAAAAATACACCAGTGCAACGAGAATTAAACCATCTTTGTATATTGGGGGCACTTCTATATACTTTTGACGAACTTTTTTTTTCATTTTTATTTTTCAGTCACGTTTGAAAAAATCACATGTGATTTGTATCACAATCACATGTGATTTCATAAAATCACATGAATCACATGTGATTTTTCGAGATGTAACTAAATTTTTTTTGGATATAAGACCAAAGCTAAACACATTCTGATAATAAGTTCCAACTTGCACAGGTATGTATAACAGAAACACAAACATAATAAGTAAACCACGTTACAATCCAAGCTAAGCTTGAATAAACTCTTAATTTCAACATTATGGATTAACGGGGCCTAAATGGAGACCAATAGTTTAAAACGTAACGGATTTAGTCCAAATAGTTTAAAACGTAACACTTTTGGTCCAATGTTGGTCCACTTTTGGTCTTTGTGGTTTGTCGGGTATAACGGTTTTAGTTTAAAAATGGACCAAAAGTGTTACGTTTTAAACTATTTGGACTGAATCCGTTACATTTTAAACTATTGGACTGAAACCGTTATATTCGGTAAACCACAAGGACCAAAAATGTAGTTAACTCTAAAAAAATAGCAGCATTATGTTGAAGTTTTAGAAAAGGAAAAAAGACATATTCAAATTAGTTATGAAATCACAAATTAAAACCTCAATTTCTATTGATGCTCTAAGTGCTTGACACGTAAACAAAAACCAAATTACATGACATGAGATAGTATAGTATAGATTGGTGCGGGACCCACGATGATTAGCAAAATGAAATGTTTAGAAGTTGTGTGCACGTGGGATTTTCATGTAGTTTTTTTTCTTTATGAGATAATGTGGGCTTTAGTCTTGGACTTGGACTCATGATATCTTGGGCTTCCACTTTAATATACACATCTTCACCAAATCTCAGCCACCTACATCACTCGTCAGTTGACTTTCTGGTATTAAAAAAACACCTAAAATAAATACATGTCTATATCCCTCAATGTTATGTGTTTTGAATGCAAAATTGATCCTCTATACTTGAAGGTGAGATTGTAAATCTTCAATTATTGTTAATGCGGATTGGGGATTACAAGATTGTATTTTAGAAAGGATGGGTCATCATTCAATCCACACGTAATATATGGTAAGAATCTTTTATTGAAAGCAAATGTATATTATTATATGTGGTTAAGGGGTTAATCTAATTCATCTTTTTATCCACTATGAAACAGCTGATCAATCTTGTTGTGTTCTCAATGGAAGGCTGTTTCATGGGTGGGGCATTCACACATCACCTTTCAGGAATATTTGGTGGTAAGGTACAATATGTAGACTTGTTGGATATTGAATGGTTTACAATTGATATCATACATAACATAGTTAAGATGCTAAAGTATGATCCAAGGGATATTATGTTCTATCTCCTTTATCATACCAATAAGGACATTAGATGGGGTTTAAGGCTTTGGATGTGATGATGAGTTGTTAACTTTCCCAATATGTTTAAAAGATAATAAGGTAATTGATGTTTAACTTTGAAACATGGTGAGAACACAGTTGAGTGTTATTAATGGCCGATAGTTTATTGAGTCTGCCAAAATTATGGTGTTGGATGAGAAATAATGAAGTAATTGTTTTAGATGAGGAAGAATGTTGATTAGTACAGTAGTTACAAAAAAAAATCAGACAAATGGGAGTTCTTGGTTTGCCTAAGTTGTAAGAAAGAGGTTAGCTTTTGAGTGGTCGGCAGGTGGTTTCCTGGGGCGTCTACGTGGGTTTTAAGGCCGAGAGACACATGTGGACTTTAATGATGGTTCAGAAGGATTAAGAGAGGACAATGTGGATTTTAATGATAGTGCAGAAGGGTTAGGGGATGAACATGGTATTTCATAAAGATTACTACTAATATATGTGTTATATTTGTAGGGTTTGCTACCAGCAATAAAAACCTTATTTCCAGCAGCTGAACATAGGTACTGTATGAGATACATACATCAGAACATGAGTTTGACTTGGAGAGGAGGCATGTATAAGGAATTACTATGGAAAGCTGCCATTGCAACAACAATTGTTGAATTCAACAAGGTAATGGATGCTCTGAAAGCAATAAAACAATTAAAGCATATGAGTGGTTGAAAAAAATTCCAGCTGAGCATTGGAGCAGATCTTATTTCACAGGTATTACAATTGCATAATCCACTTTATGTTAATATGTATTACACTATCTTTGAGGAATTTTAAGTGTATGATATTTCTGTAAACAGGCAGGGCTCATTGTGATCTTTTGATCAATAACATATGTGAGGTCTTTAACAGACAATTGTTAGATGCTAGGGATTCCCCAGTAGTCTCAGCTCTAGAATATGTTAGAGAATACCTTATGAAAAGAATAGTAGTTGTTCAAAAAGTTATTGAAAAGTCTGATGGGCCACTTACTCCATCTGTTACAAAAGTGTTCAAGAAAATAAAAGAGGCATCTGCTAAATACATTGTGGATTGGAATGGTGATGATCTAATACAAGTTAAAGGTCCTTATGGGGACCAATGTGTGGTTAATTTGCAGCAAAGGGTTTGCTCATGTAGAAAATGGGAAGTTTCAGGTCTGCCATGTAAACATGGCAAAGTAGCAAGCCATAACATATCATGGCTGAGAATGGGATGATTGTAGGTTTGCAGAGGTTTGGGTACATCCCACTTTTTAGGCAAGATACTGGAAACAACATATATCCTTCAGGTTCAACACATTAAGTGGTATGAAGTTCTGGGAGCTTAAACAATGGCCAACAACCTTGATACCACCTAAAATACAGCCACAGATTAGAAGGCCACCAAAAAAGAGAAAGAAAAGTGGTATTAAAATTGAAGATATAGTCAGGGGTGGAAAGTTGTCTAAAAAGGTCAAACTTTGTGACATGTTTCAATAGCAAGCGAATAGGGCATAACAAAAGGGGTTGTTAATAAATGTTGCTGAACTACTCAAAAGTCAACCACAAGAAAGCTAATGACAAAGAAAGACTGCAAACAGAATAGTTTCCCCAAACCAAGTAGGTCTTTGTTTCTTGATTGTTTTTTGGATGATATTTGTTTCAAGAACATGGTTATTTACTTATCTGCACTACTCTGTCTTTGTATTTTGGTCACTCAAAACTTGGTATTCATATAACTTTTATGGTATTATTGTTTCATGCACAATTTTCATGTATAACGAAGGTTTATAACTTGTTTGATGTATGTTAATGCATTTAAGAGTGTTTATTCTCTGTTGTCCTCCATAACTGTACTTCTGCATATTTTTTGCACTTGTTTGGTATTCAATTTACTCTACTGCAGAATGAACCATTGCAAACAAACAAGAAACTAGAAACTTGTAAAGCCATAGTCATAATGATAATTCATTCAAAATTACCCATATTACATCCAAAATCATTGACCATAACATACATATTGGTCAATTTTTAATTTTAAGTTAGCACTAAAAACTAATACTACACCTAGTACATCAAGAAAAGAAGAAATAACACCCAACTGCAAACCAAACATATCTTCAATCTTGCATTAGCTGCTGCCATTGCATTCACTCTTTCTTGATGATCATTCATTGACCTTAGTAAACCAGGGATGATCTGGACTGAACGAGCACACATAGGTGGATCAATCCATCGAAAAAACCCACAATCAGTAACCTACAAACAAGTATTAGTAACATCAATTAAATAAAAGTGTATATAAAGACACAATTAAGTATGAACTAATATTAAGGCTTACAATTCGAGAGCAAGCCCAAAAACGACGGCCTGGGTGGTTTTGAGTCCATGAAGTACGATTGACAGCTGGTCTTTGACAAAAGCAATCGGACAATTTTCACTTAGGGTTAGGGTTTAAATTAAAAAAGGGATAATGGAAAAATGGGGATTGATTTTGGGGTTATTTAAATTGGGTGGGGATATTAAATAGGGAACTGGGGTGAGAAGGTTGGGTGGATAGTTTGAATGTGAGGAAGGGAAGAAGGTAATGCCAAAAGGGGTTATAGACGGATTTGCCCTCGCATGCTACGCACGTGTTTCAGATATAAAAAAGGGATTAACGACGTTTGCATCCAGGGACGAATTTTTGCAAAAAAGTTTGATTTTGGGACGAAACTTGCACTTTCAAACTATTTGGGACGAAACATGCAATTTGATTAAACCTTAGAGACGATTTTTGCAATTTACTCAATCACAAATTAAAACCTCAATTCCTATTGATGCTCTAAGTGCTTGACACGTAAACAAAAACCAAATTACATGACATGAGATAGTATAGTATAGATTGGTGCGGGACCCACGATGATTAGCAAAATGAAATGTTTAGAAGTTGTGTGCACGTGGGATTTTCATGTAGTTTTTTTTCTTTATGAGATAATGTGGGCTTTAGTCTTCGACTTGGACTCATGACATCTTGGGCTTCCACTTTAATATACACATCTTCAAATAATTATATTATATTATATTATATTATATTATATTATAGTAATACACATTATAGAAGTAAAACGCCGCCGTTTTTGCGGCTTGGAACAGTGAAATGAACAGTACCCGGCCAACTGGGCTCGGGTACTGTTCATCGGCAAAAAAAAAAAAAAAAAAACTTTATAATCCCGCTCCCCTTCTTTGGCCAAAAATAAGAAAAAAAAATTACGGGACGTACTCTCATTTTTTAACTATTTACGGACTATTTTCTATCGGACTGGCCAAAAAAAAAATAAAACGGCAAGCGTATTTGCCATTAATATAAGAAAAACAAACTATTAAACATGAGACCAAAAAATAAACTCGCACAAAATAATATGAAAAAAAAATTGCTCATTTTTAAAAAGTGGGTATTACGTCGTTTTTTTTGACTTGCTAGATAAGTATAAATTGAACTAGTACCCGGCCCAACTGGCTCGGTTACTGTTCATCGGCCCGGGAAAAAAAAAAAACAAAAAAACTTTATAATCCCGGTCCCCTTCTTTGGGCCTAAAAAAAAAATATGACAAAAAAAAAATTTACGGGGAGTACTCTCTTTATATATACATACACATACAAAAGTTAATACGACGTCGATCTTTTTAGTCGTTGCTTGCTACAGTAATATGAACAGTGTTCGGTCAATGGGCTCCCAGTTTGGGCCGCGGCCCACTTTTTTTTTAATCGTTTGTGCTTACGGTATATGAACAGTGCTCGGCACAACATGGGTCACATAGTTTGGGCCGGCCCACTTTCTTTTTTATTTTTAAATACGCAATACAAAAAAAAAAATACTCTACGCAAAATAAAAAAAAGAAAATTACAAAAGTACTGACTTATTCATATCAAAAAATACCCGCGTCATGAGGCCCAACACATAAGCTCATATAAAAAAATACAACCGAACAAAATTATATTTTAAAAAAATATGTTCAGCACAAATTGTTACGCGTCGTTTTTCTTATACGTCCTGTGCTACCAGTAAGTAATATGAACAGTGTTCGGCCCAATGGGCTCCCAGTTTGGGCCGGCCCATATTTTTTTTTTAAATACACAATACAAAAAAAAAATACTCGACACAAAATAAAAAAAGAAAATTACAAAAGTACTGACTTATATAAAAAAAACCACTATTAAACATAAGACCAAAAAAAAAAATAAAACTACTCCCGCACAAAATTATATTAACAAAAAAAAAGAAAAATTGTCTCGGCACAAAAGTGATTTCTAAGTCGTTTTTTTTACGTCATGCTTTCAGATAATTGGCCACTTTTTTTTGTATAAATACGCAATATAAAAAAAAAATACTCGGCACAAAATAAAAAATGAAAATTACAAAAGTACTGACTTATTTAGATCAAAAAATACCCGCGCCATGAGGCATAACACATAAGCCCATATAAAAAAAACCACTATTAAAATATTAGCCGAAAAAAAGAAACCACGCTAAAAAATAAAAAAAAATTAGGAACAAAACAATTAAACCCGCAACTATGCGCGAAAATTTAACGTCCCGCAGCAACGCGCGGGTAAACATGCTTGTTCTTCTACAAATCTTCAATAATCAACACTTTTGTTCCTCATTTGCTCTGATAGTTCTCGAACAGTACCTTGAAAATACAATAACAAAAGACGTAATATTTGCAATAAAAACCGTAACTTCGTTATTTATTTCAGCATAAATGGGGGTATTTTTGGTAATGAAATATGAATAATCGTGATTTCATCAGTTGTTCTATTTTTTTGGTATTTAGATGAAGTGTGTGTTAAGAGATGAAAGTGATAAATACATTTCGGTTTTGATAAGATGTATTGATAAGGCTAATTTCTGATAGCCATTATCGTTTAAATCAATAGAAACTTAATTTTAGCGTTAGAGTTAACACATGTAAAAGAAGAGACGAAATAGAACATAAGATGGTCGGTCGTAATTTGAACAAAATCTAGCCTTACGACCTTATGTTTCATTTCGTCGTTTCTTTCGTTGGGTACGTTTTATGAAAAAATGTTGCTTGCTTGTCGGTCAAAACAATAAATGCTAGAAAAGAATGGCCATATAGTTACGTCATATCATAAACAAAATATATGTATTGCTTTCAACGTCACTGCCACGTCTTCCGCCAATTTAACAATGGGAGTTAACTTCATGTACGTGATTCCTATAGGATCAACAGTTTCTATTAACTAAGAGCATTAAACGGGGTCCTAGTCAAATGCTTGGTGACAATAAGCTATTAAATCATTTGAATAAGTGGAAGAAAAAAATAGTCCACCTTTTTTTGACAAAAGACCATGATGAGTGATAAGATGGACGTATACAAGGAACGACATGTAATAAAAGATAATGTTGCGAGAATTAATTTGTACCAAATTACTTCTCTTGACATTCTCTTTAATTTCATGTTCTTTTTTGCATAAACATAATTTGCAGCAGAAGTAGTCGGCGCGCATCCTTAAGAACTAATAACAAAAATATGTATATTACCTATAAATCTTTGACGTGAATAATTACGTCGAGAATGTGCATATTTTTGTTATTAGATCTTATATCGAAGGATGTAAACCGACCAATTATACCATAAGCTAATCTAATGCGTCGAGAAATTATTTTCTATGTAACAGCTGACAAAGTGGGATTATGAGCTTTGACTAAATCATCTAAGCCCAGAAAATAAGCTAATCCAAACACCACTTTTTGATACAGTAGCTTTGTAAGTTTTTAGATTGTTTATGCAAACTGCTTACTGAAAACTTTTTAGCTTATAAGCTGCTCGCTGTAAACCGACTATTTCAAAGATTTTAATGCAACCCTTTTGTATGTTTATCAATTAAATAAGTTGTGCTGAATAAAGAGCTTAAACTATTTGAGTTGGGTTATTAATATCTGTCATTTTGACTGTGAGAAAACAAGGGCTCCAAAGAAAAGCAAAGAAGCTGTATTAAAGGACTGGTCACAAAAAGCAAATC
>BQNB010060471.1:0-36910 GCA_026074375.1 Tanacetum coccineum
CTTCAATAGTTGAAGAATGATGCCATTGGACCCCTTATAGGGTTAATCGAATGTATGTGTGGCCTCACCCAAAACTCATGTAGATGTGTCTCAATGATTTTTGGTAATCTTGATTAATTACATATACGAGAAACAAAATCGTTAGTTAATGTAATGACTATTGATCCATATTCATTTTTAACACATTATCTGAAACAAAGGGATTGTAAATGCATAAATCATTATCCGTGATTTGTGAAACCACACCTGGGTATTTTTGGGAGCATTGGCGTGTTGCCAGACGCTTACCAATGTTATTATATTATTTGATGCATGTCCAAGTGGGGGCTGTAGGAATATGTACACGATAAATAATATATGTCTGGGAATTTTATTCGAGCCTATGGGGACGCGACGCGTTAATACGTAAAACAATTATAGTTAATATGTTAGGCGTAATATATTAATTAGCGGTAAATCTATAAGGACTGATATGCAATTATGGAGAAAAGAAAGTGTGAGAATTATTTTCTTTTTGCCTTAGCCAATTAGTTTCCTAATCTCCAAGAGGAGATGATATTGCCTAACTTGCAAGCCAAGTTATGTAAGATATATAAAGAGGATTTGGGATCATTATTTATCACAACTTGAAAATCATAATCCCTAAAAATCTATCCTCTCTCCCTCTATAGGGATTAAAAGTCTTCTTGATGTTGTTTGAATTACTACTGCTTATGTTTGTGTTAATGCTGCTCAGCTGGAGTTGGTACTGTTCAGAGACTTCAAAGAAAATATGTTAAGTGTTTACTACTGCTAGTACATAGTTAGTATTGCTAGTGAATATTAGTGCTGCTGATGAACTTCAAAGAAAATATGCTAAGTAGTTACTACTGTTAGTATAAAGTTAAGACTGCTCAGCTGAAGTTAATGCTGCTAGTTAGTACTGCGTATATGATATGTATTAGTTGTTTATAGAAAAATATTTTAGATACTTAGGAAAGTATTATAAGCCTACTAGGACTCCTTGGTGTATAAAAGGAGGTCCTAGGGCATAGAGTTTGATACACCAGAACCAAAACCAAAAATTAATCTTAGTCGTATAATTCTTAGCTTCAAGGTCTTTGTAACCCTAATACTTTGAGAGTATTCGTATTATTATCATTAATAATATTGGAGCTTATTTTTTGAATTGTATGTTCATTGAATTACTGTTTCATTGATAATTCTTTTAATATTAAAGATTAGATTCCACATAATCTTTAATACATTCAAACACAGTTTCTACTATAGTTGTGTTAGATTTATCTAATATAACTAAACCTTAAACAAGCTTAAGGAATTCAATATATTGAAGTGGGATCAACAAGTGGTATCTGTAACACCCCCATTTTTACAATATAGCAGCGGAAGATAATCTGGGGTATTACTTCATGGATACAACAATCATAATCATAAAAAACAACTTTAAAAGAGACGTTGTTAGAAAAATTTAGTTATCATTCATTATAATCAGAGTTTTTACAAAATGCAGGTCCCAAAATCTAAAACATCAATGTTTGAATGATAACATTTTTAACCATCTTGATCAATGCCAATCCGTGCCCAACTTGCTCAATTACCTAGATAACAATGCAAAAAAGTCAACACAAAAAAAGGTTGGTGAAATTTTAAAAGGTTTAATATAAACAGTTTGAATACAGACATAAGTGTAATAATTGTTTAAACACAATTAATTATGATATTGTTTATTATAACACCTGTTATAAGTAATAAATGCTCACGAATACAATTATCATAGTAAACAATGAATATCCCTTATTGCCTTAATTGTCTGTTTGGGTCTGGCTAGTATAGTATAGTCGGTCAAAGCTCATCGCACACAAACTGACTAGTGTATTTATATATACCCAAAATGATATATATATATAGAGATAAAGCCTCGTGTAGGTAATTGCAATAAAGCTATGAAATTCAAATATAATTGTGTTAGGTTACCTATCTGAATAACACAAACAGATTCGACAATCCCATAGATCTTAGTCCACAATATTCCGTCGTTCACTCGACAGTGATAAATATGCATGATACATGAGGGAAACTTTTGGCATAATGTAACTTAGACAGTAGCAGTAATCGTGTATCAGAAAGGCCAAATAACTGTAAAGAAGCTTGTATTAATGTTTAAGCATGAAATAAAGTCTTCGGAAAAGTAACAGCATGTATAATAAGATAAAAGGTATAGTAAAAGTAAAGAGTTGTAATAAGCATATATCCCCCTCGCGAGTTTAAAACATGTAAAATAAGTAAAATGCGAGGAATTATAGAACTTGTCCACCTGATATGGTAGATGTAGTATTACTTCTGAAATGAAACTAGATGACCTTAACACAATCATAAACAGGGACGTTGATATCGTGAATGATAGTAAACAGCCACGTCACGCAACCTGAGTAAATATGTTGAATCTTAGGAAGAATTGTACCTATAACTTTATTTAAGAGTATGAGTTTTAATGAAGAGTTTGGAATTATTGTACAAACCACCGTTTGGGGCCATCATAAATTCAGAAGTCATTTTAAACATTTTAGGAGCAAGGGCAGCTTAAATACGTAAACCCAACAAACAGTCAGAACGTATACAATGAACCCTTAATATGAAAACTTCCCTAAAGATTGTGATATGATAAATCCGTTTTAAAGCGGTTTAATCAATACTTGAAATGTTAAGCACTTCAACGTTAATTAGAAGTTATTGTCAAGTATGTTTTGAATGTAGTTTTTTATACTTTTTTCAAAAAAGTTAACATTTTAAGACCCTGGGTGGAAATTTTAAAGTAGACACCTGGGGTAAGCAGTTTTTACGACTTTGGTCCTTTAACATTTGAAAGATATAACCAAGTAACCTTGGACCTTTGAAAAAGTGACATAATGGACCCTATATATGAACTTTGATACAATGACATGATTCAACCCTTCTAGTTATAATTCAGAAAGTTACGATATATACCCCTGGCATGGATTATAATTACAAAACATGTCCAAAATGTCCATGCAGCTTAATTTAACAATTACCAATAGAATTATAAGTAAAAATAAACAAAATATGAAGTTTTAACATAACACAAGTTTAACTAACGAATCGATAAATCTAGGAATAAAAACGGGGTCAAATTAAGGGTTTCAAAACAAAACGCGCGGGTATTTAATTTCAAATCCCTCATTAATCAAATAATGCTGTTATGTTTAACAGTTAGTATAAGAATGCTAGGATAATATAACAATTATTTAGATGATTATAACATTTATTTTAAGAAAAACGCGGAAAATAGGGTTTCTGGTAGTACGGTTGTTTGGATCAAATGAAAAGAGCATTAATAGAGTATAAACTTTAACAAGAATTAAATGTGTAGGATCATAAAAACATTATACGGGTAGTATAACAGGTTAAGAAGTTGATAGAACCTGTTGAGCTCAATTATCAAACAAAAATGGTGGAAATGGGTCGTTTCGGGTAGTATTTCTACTCGTACGCCTTGTATCTTCACTCCGGGGCTTCAATTCTTTAGGGATTCACTTATTGAAATTCTTTAATGATCCTAGGATCATATGGGAGAAAAGGATTGCTGCCTTATGGGTTTGAGAGAGGAGATAGGTGGTGCGAGTTTGAATGAAGACTAGAGAGCTCTATTTATACTTGAAATCACCAAAGGTGCTAAGCAACCTTCAAGATCTGTTGTTGGACATGTGGAGCATCTAGTATCTGAGGTGAGGAGGCTATGTAGTGATTTAGTAAGGCTAGGATAGTAGATTGAAGTGTTGGAGGTCCTAGATGATGCCACGGCTGAAATGGATAAAAAGAAGGATCATGTGGCTTTGTTTTTGGCCAAGGAATGGTGTAAGCTGGTGTGTAAGCTGCTATAGAGTATCTATAAGGTGTTCATGTAAATATCTTGCACATGGGTGAGTTTAAAATGAGTCAAAAGGAGCTAAGTACCCTTGCGGGTCAGATTTGGGGTTTTAGGGTTTGAATTCAAGTTTTTGGATTATATTTCGTGAGCATTGATCAAGGAATGATTAAAATATGATCTTAAGGTTTGTAATAAGAATTATTAATGAAATTTAGCAAGTGGTTTGGGTTAAAACGGGTTAAAAATAATGAAATGAGGTCGTGGGTTCACATTGGGCTCGTTTAGGGTTTTCTTGACTTTCTTGGTTTATATTTTGCATACTCTTGATTAGGAATGATGGAATACAGATCCTAGGGCTTATATAAAGTATTATCAATGAAGTTTGGTCATTGGTTTAAGTTAAAATAGATTGAAATTGAAAGAATAAGCTGTGGCTTGGAATTAGGGTTCATATAAGGCTTTTAGGGTTTTCTAGCTTTGTAATTCTCGTACATTGTTGAAGAAAGGATGGTTAATGATAGATAAAGGTTTTTAAACTCATTTTATGGGTTTACAATGACTCTTGGTTGCTTACTTGAGAATGAGATGGTCTGAAAATGAGTAAACGGGTCAAAATTATAATTAGGGTACAATTAGGGTTTTCTGGATTCGTTTCTTGGATAATTGAGGTAGAATGATGAAATGATGATGGAATATGATTGAGGATGTTGTAATTTATGTTATTATAACTTATTTAAGTATTGGTTTAGGTTTACAATGGATAAAAATCAAGAAACGGGTCATGGTTCAGAAACTAGCTCGGTTTTAGGGTTTAGGGTTTTGAATTAGGGTTTTGAGTATAAAAAGATGTATGAAAGCTTATGAATTGAATAATTAGGGTTTACACCTTGTAAAATGAGTGTAGTAGCTTGCTTAAGTGGTGGTGAAGAAATTAGAATGAAAACGGAGGTAAAACGGCTATTTTAGAGATCATGCTTAATGACTTGTACATTGAGCTTTTAGAGATTTGTACTTTGAGTTGAAGGGATTTTATATTTCAAATGAGATGTTATATTGCTTGTACATATGCTTTAGTAGCTTGTGCATTCACTTTAGGGGTTAACCCTTCCATGAGATTAGGGTTTAGGGCATCCGATAATGGTTTAAAGCGATACCTTTAGGGCAATTAATTCTTGTTTGGCATATAATATGCTTTCCTTTTAATTGAGCTTCGGTTCATGAAGCCTTACGCAACAGTAAATAGTTTTTTATGTGGATAGTATCTGTTTATATACTGTCACAATGCTGTAACTCGCACGTTGTAGTCAACGATTTAATACCTAAATTTCAAACCTACGAATAATGATTCACAACAACTTATGTTGACGTTTTACCATGTTTTTCTCAGGTGCTTAGCTGTGGATGTCTTTGCTTGCTTTATGGTGTTGCCTTGCATTGGACCAATTTTCAAGAATTATTATTATCTCTGTTAACATCGTTGTCAAACTTTAAAACCTTATATTCGCTTCCACAAATTATCTTTGAACTTATGTAAAACCTTAACTAGTTTAAACTAATGCAACAATGTTGGATTTTCAAACGTACCCTTAGAGGTCGTTCTTTGTATCTTGTGTGATGTATATTATGACGTCACGCCCCCGGACACGTGTTTCTGTCTAGGCCTCGTTTGGGGGTGTGACACATACAGCGTATTGAATGTCTGGACGTTACCAGTCCTTTATTTTTCTGCATAAAAACTTTGTTGTCAGTTCTGTCTATACGGCGTATTCATGGATACGGCGTATTCAACAAACTGACCCGTATTGATACTTTTTATAGGTTTCTTCATACGGTGTATTCCAATTTATGAATACGGCGTATTGGTCCTCTGTACAGTTTATTGTTTTTTATTATTTATTAACCGTAGGATACCCGAGATAGGATTTTGCATGTTTTCCAATATTTTACACAAGACCTCGCTGAAAAGAAATCGACAAAGTTGGTGAAGTATCGATCATCTGGACTCCTATATGTGTATTGTAGTCATGCTGGTATCCAGACGCATTTACAACACACATTCTTGCTCATAAACTCAACTTAGAGAATCTACCAAGCAAAACATCAAGGAAGTTTCTCGGTCAAATTCTTTTAATTTCCTGTTTTTAATGTTTTATCTATACAACGAGGACATTGTATAATTTAAGTGGGGGGATGGGAATTAGAACGTTGCTTGTCCTATTTTTCACATTAAAATGCTTAAATTATGCTCAAATTAAAAAAAATCAAGCATACTTTTGGAAATACTATTTACAAAACTTTGCACACAAAAGGATATCAACAATCACCCTATTAGATATTGTGAGGAAATTGTGGATTTACCCTTATACCGTTTTCTAAATGTTTACCCAAATTCCAAAGGAGGGGGGGGGGGGGGGGGGGGGGGGGGGGGGGGGGGGGGGGGGGGGGGGGGGGGGGGGATATATAATGTGTGTGGGGTGTGTGGATTATGTAAAATGATGGTATATATTATATTATGGGGGGGGGGGGGGGGTTTTGGAAGCAAAAATATGAGTGTGTCGGTGATGTTGTAGACTTTAGAACTTGGCTTGGTATATCTATTCGAGACCACAATAATGAGTACTATGGATTTAGATGGAGTAACTTATTTAAATTGGTAAATTTCTAGGATTACACCCAAAAGCCTTTATATGTTGTTTTATTAACTAACTGCACTGGTTAGTTAACCCCCGTATAAACCCTTTGATTACTCTCATTATAAGAGTAAGATACCCCTAGAAAAACATGTATAGCCAATCCTTTAGGAATAACACCAACTATTTGTTTTGTTACACCTTTACACCTTAGCCTACCATGTTAGATTAAGTCCATTTATCAGTTGCTAGTTGCTTAAAGTGTAAAGTAGGTATTTCTCGAGTCTTGTGTCATTTTCTATCTGGTATGGCTGGGAAATTTGCACATTGCAATGGGAATGTAAAAAGTAGTCAAAACTCATGTATTTTTACTATCATCACAATTATTGGTATGTCTAAAGAATGAAGAATCATGGAAGAAAAAAAATCCGGTTTAGATATGAATCGTGAATATGGTGAAATTACATCGAGATTCGTAGTTATGTATTGTAAAAAAAATTGAAAAAATTAGAAAAGTCACAACAAAAAAAGAGGAGGAAAGTTTGTAGATATTCGGTTCGTAAAAGCTTAAACCAACAAAATTATTTGAAGGATCGATTATTCGTTGATGGGTGGTTAAAAATCAAGGATGTAAATTTTTGTATAAAGTGGTAGATGTCGCCACTTGCCTTTGTAAAAGTATGTAAAGTATGGGATAATTGGGAAGTTGACCGTTACAGGAACGCCAACTTAGGTTGTTGTTTTTTATCTATGATCAAGACGTTTGTAAATAGTTGTGTCTTTATTAAGGTAACGGTCGGGAAAAAGTGTCTAGCAACTTGTATCTTATCTGTTTGGACTTAATCTATTTGTTTCATGAATTTTATTTAACAACAATTTATTTCCTTTCCTAATCATTAACCTTGGGTTTTACTCGAATGAGGATGTGATCGAGTCATGCATCTCTATTTTGTCGTTACGGCCATGTATGCATGATTTATCTGCCTTGTTGGTTTATTACTTTTGGTGAAAGTTAGAAGATCCACCCCCTATATCATTCTTCATCCTAACCCTTGGTTAAACTCGAATGAGGATGTGATCGAACACACATGTCTATTATGTCGTTACGGCCATGTATGTGTGATTCAACTGCCTTGTTAGTGTGATACTTTTGGTGAAATATTGTTAGAATGATCAACCCTAAGCCTTATTATAAAAACTCATTTTACCTTTATAAACTTGTTACTCCTTAGATCTAGTGGTGGAAATGTGTATCCTTGCCAAGCCTATGATAGAATACTCATTATGACCGAGCAATTAAGCGAATTAGTTACATGTTACCACATAGATTAGTTGAGTGATTTGAGTGTTTTCATCTTCCTATTTCGTGAGGTGTTTGGTTGTGTACTTGTAATTGATCAAATAAATACTTAACGGAAAAAATCCTTAGGGATACATTTTCATAAACTTCTAAAGGCTACTTGAGGACAAGCAGGATTCAAGTAGGGGGATATTTGATGACATCAAATAACGTCACTTTTATAGCATCATTTATCCCATGTAAATTACCCATTTTGTATAACTATTGCAAGAATTGTTACTTAATCGTTTATATTTGAGGATTGCAGTAATTATGGAGTACTTGGTGAAGATTAGCTAAAAGGCACGCATTATGGAGCTTAAACGAAGAAATATAAAGAATTTGACATCCTATACGCTGTATCCATCAAGGAAGATACGGCGTATATGTGCCTGCACTTCACAAGAAACCACGAAGATACAAAGACCAATATGTTGTATCCAAGAGACATCCATACGTCGTATTCAATATAAAGTAATAAAATATTCTGGAAGATATCGAACGTGGTCCCTACTCTAAGAAACCTTCGATACGCCGTCTCCAACTCTCTCGATATGCCGTATCGACCAAATTCCAGACAATATAAATAGAAAACCTAAAAACGGATTTTTCAGTGTGCTTGATCATATTTTCGATACCTTAACCACAAAAGTCGATTTTTAGAAGACAAGAAGAGCAGAGGAGGTCAAGCAAAGCTATTAATTCCATAGGAAACACCTTGTAATATCCTATACTCTAGTAATCGTTCGATTTTTGGTATTATTCGTTTAACTCGGTTAGTTTACGTTGGTTGAATTATTACTTTTGTATTGATCACAATGATTAAGGTCTAATACCCTTGGGTATTAGCCATAGTTATGAAGATTTAAATGTTTAGTTTGTTTATATCGACTACTTAATTTATTGTTGATTGCTTGTTTATGTTTATCAATTTATACTTGTTTATGTGCTTTTGTATGCGACCTATCATTCAACTGGATCTAGTGATATCGACCAAGTTAGCTAGATGTCGGGATGGCTCTCCATATAGTGATTTATATATCTAGATCAATAGGATCACAAATAATGCCCTATCTTTGCCTTTAGATTAGTGAGCTTAGCTGGACCAGCAGGTGAACCTGGGATCAACGAGTGCGTTCTTAGTCAATTGGTAAAGACTTGGATAGTGGTCTACTAGTATATAAATTGCCATTAAGCAGTAAGTGGGTAAAGTCCCGATGGGCTAGGGTTTTAATAAGAACACCATTATTAATCTCCTAAGATAGATTATAATCAGCAAATAGGATGCTTTATGCAGATGCGTTTAATTGTGACAGAATTCTACGTGTCTAGGTTTTAGGAAGAAGTACCGCTTAAATCTTGGAATGATATGCCGCCTCGAGATAAGCACTCATTGCACTAAATAAACAAACCAACATTTTTAATTAGATTAATCATGGTTAATACAGTTTTCTTACATTTGGCTAGACCGCTCTTCTATCTTTTGTCTGTCTGCTTGCGTGTGTTATTGTGTCTTAAATTGATCTAAGTTACCACAAAACCCGTGCCAGTCTCTCAGACTAAAAAACCCCCTTATCCGTTAGAATTAGGATTAACATAGGTTTAGCATAGGTTTAACATAGAATAGAATTAACATAGTTTAAATTAACTTAGTTTAGTTAACCAAAATATTGATAAAATAAAAGATTAGTTCTCGCTCTTAGTGATCGACACCCTACTTACCACGAAACTCCATCTGATCGGGTACACTGCCCGTTAAAGTGTTGTTTTAGGTAAAGTCGGCAAAATATAAATTTAAAACTTGAAAACATAAATAACACCTACACGACGACACATCAAGTTTTTGGCGCCGTTGCCGGGGAGTGAAATTTTAATCTGATTTTTATTTAATATTTTGGTTTTTAACATTCGATTAACTTAACCCTTGTAGTATGTTTCTCTTGATGTTTTTCTATATGTGTTTTTGTAATTGTTTTTATTCTATTATTTGTTTATTTGATTCTGTTTGTTATTTATTTATTTTGATTTTTTTTTTGATTTGTTTTCTTTATATTTATTAGTGTTTTTATGCGGGTTTTTACACTGCCCGTTAAAGTGTTGTTTTAGGTAAAGTCGGCAAAATATAAATTTTAAACTTGAAAACATAAATAATACCTACATGATGACATATCAATCGCTGAAATCATCGATATATTCTGTTCGCCGGATGTATCCAGGGACCAGGTCATGTTAATGGCCTTCCCTTTTACCTTGAAAGGAAAGCTAAACGGTGGATAAAACGATTACCCACCGGCACGATCACAACTTGGGACCTGTTCAAAAGTGCCTTCCTGGACGAATATCGCCCTCCTGCTAAAATTCTTAAGGAGATAGAAGCAATTAGGAACTTTAAACAAGGACCTAAAGAAACTTTTACACTGTTTATAAGAAAGATTCACAGAGTCTCTCTTTAATTTCCCCGAACATAAACTGAACGATCATGAGCAGTTACGAATATTCTATCAAGGTTTAGATACCAAAACCCGACGTAAGGTGGATTTCAAGGGACCGATTCCTAGGATGACACCATTAAAAGGAATCCAAGCTATTAAGGAACTATTCGAACATTCTCTATCTTGGGGCAAGGAAGGAAACACCGGAACTAAAGAAATGGATGTTGTCCTTGATCAAATTAGTAATTTCAACCGCGACATGAACATAATATCTGAAGAGGTTCGGATGGTGCAACATATGTATGAAAACCCTATGGGAGGGAGGATTTCAAATCTTGAAGAAACCCTAATTAGCTTAATTAAAGAATCCTTTAGGAAGCAAAAGAAGAGCGAATACATGGTTTGGGAAATCAAGAAAAACTATGACCAAACCTTTAAAGCATAGGCCTCTTCTATCAAAAAATTAGAAATTCACTTAGGAAAGATCGCTGAGTTAATACAAGATCTAGAAACTGGTAGCCTACCTAGGGGGTTGGCACATGCTATAACAACTATAACCCCTGCCCCTTTTCGTATTTTGAATATTCTAATTTAGTCCTTCGACTATTTGACGTTTGTTAGTTATTTAGAATATTGTATTGTGTAGACGGTGGTGATCTTATGATAATTGAGGAATTTGATGGCTATGGTATATAATAATCTTTTTAGAGGTTATTATTGTGTTATGTAAGTTTTGGGTGGTTGACCCGTAAATTTATGAGAAATGCCAAAAAAACAAGTCCCGACACGTTCATTAATGTCCAAATGAGTTTTTGGGAGGTCTAATATGAAAGTATGTCAAGTAAATACTCTAAGTGATTGGAAAAACATTTTTAAAGTGAATAAAAATGCTAAGTAACGTTGAAGAATAATTTATGGGTGAGTTTCACGAGCTTTTAAGTGATCCCAACACGAAAAGAAGACCCCGAACCCCTTTTGGATTCCCATGGCCGGTTCAAACCTTGTGGGAGACAAGGTGGCTTTTTTTAGCAAGAGTGGTCCATCTCTTGTACCATTTGAGCTTATAACTTAAGCAAAACACACACACACACATGTTCATTTTATCTACACATACCAAAAACATTTTTTCTCTTCCTCTCTTTTGGTTCGTCCGAACTCACAAACACACGTACAAATTTTATTTTTAAAATTTTGATCAAAAACATAAAGATTGGTGATACTTTGGGTTGATTCAAGTGTTCGGGTAGTCATTAAAACAACGTTTGGGTTGTTCGGTTCGCGTCGAAATTTATTTTGAAGACCATTTTTGTAAGTCTTTCAAATTTGTTTTTAACTTGTACTTTTGGGTTGCTAGTGATGTATAGATGTCGATCGTTAAAAATCAAAAGCGAAAAGTTTACAAATGAATATTTAGGGTGCGTTTGGGATTCGAAATTAAAAAGGGAAGACATAAGGTTTTGTTAGTTTTGATATTGTGGTCGTGATGGTTGAAAAACATATATTTGCTATGTAGCTTATTTTGTATATAGCTTATTTTGGCTTATTGTCGTGTTCGAATAGCTTATTTTGAGCTTATTAGCTCCGTCATCAAAAGGAAATACAAGAAGGGTATTTTTGGTTATTATCCTAATATGTCATATTTTTGTGGACTAATATTATAGCTTATGGTGATAACCAAATATGATACGTAGCTTATTAGCTTATTTTTAAGAATAATATTCATATTTTTGAGCATATGGGCTCATGGCCCAATAAGCCCATTAAGCAATAGCTTATAGGAGGGCTTATTGTGGTCCGGATTACTTTATTACTTATTGATTTGAACTTATATATGCTATTGGGCCTTAGTTTTGGGCTTAGAACGCATGTTGGATACATAAAAAGTATAATGGATCCTTATTGGGCCTTAAAGCCCAATAAGCGTTAACTAGTCGTTTTGAAAGTTTTGACGAGCTTTTGGAAAGTGAAATGTACATGTGAAGTTATATTGAAAGTCATTTTGAGAAAGAGTTTTGGTAAACATTGTGAAATGTGATTTTTTGAATTTGGTTGGGAAAGTGTCGAAATGTTGGAAAATTGTTGAAAAGTAAGGTTTGATAACCTTGGGAAACGTCATATAAACGTACGGGTCTTGCCGAAATTCGTAAAAAGTCTATACTTAGAATTTCACTTAAAAGGTAAATTTTATTTTTATAATAAAAATATTATTATTTTATTATTTTAATAAGTCGACTAAAAGACAAAAAAATATAATTTTCCTTGAAACTTTTCCAAAATGATTAACAAACATATTCGTTTCATTTTGTATAATATAAAGAATGTATTTATGGTAACTAAGTGTACCCAATGGACTTATCGAAATATATTTATGATTATATATTATAAATATTTACTTATATTACTTATCTATTTTGCTAAATAGTATAAGTACAAGTATATTGTACTTAGATGTGGATTTGATATGGTATTTTGGAGTTATGTCGTCAACCATCACACCACTAAAACGTTTAAGATAACCATACGACGAGCGTCTAACCTCTATGCATCATACTTGAAAACTATTTTGGAAATGAATGATTTAAAATGGGACATTAACTAGACTAGGTCGTGTGCGGACGTCGTTGCAATTGCTTGTGTGATATTAAGATTTCTGTGGAGACAGTTTGCTTAAGGTGAGTACTCATAGCCCTACTTTTTACTGCTTTTCCATTAGGGGGAAATAATACTCAAATGTGTTTTGAACTGTTTTCTAAACTGTGCAAAACGTTATTTCATTTTTGGGACAATCTATGTGCTTATGACTGCTATGTGAATGATATCCGTTGGTATGTTATGCTGTGTGATCTTTCTGTGTGGTTCATCACCCTAATTAGCTCCAGCTGGTAGGCTTTAGGTATGGTATGTCATCGGGGTTGCGACCCTAAGAACGTTGGTACGCGCTGATGATCAGACTAGCGGGGATGCTACGTCTGTGTACATGATTAGCGTGGATGCTAAGTCAAAGGTTTGTGATCTCTTGCATATATATTCATCTATTATAGCAAATGTCCAACCGTTTATAATGAGCTATTGGCACATCGACTAGGTTATAGAGTCAAACCCTACTAGCTCCCCACAATATTGTTGACGTTTTTGAGTATCTATTACAGGTGATGTACATGATATTAAGCGTCTGGTGCTTGTAGCCAGTACAAACTATACTGAGTGTGAAAACAATAAAGTAAAAGTCAGCAATGAATTATCTAAAATTCAAATTTAAAACTATGATTAACCGCGAACTCTATAAAATTACTTTATTTCATAACTAATAACACAATACTGACACATATACATAACAATCAAATTTCCACAAACTTTAATACTATCTCAAAAATTACACCATCCCCAAACCAAAATCAAATATTATTTTATAAAAAATACCCTATATAATTTAGCAATATCAAACGAAAATTTCAGAATAACGCTATAGATGATTATATTACTCCCATGAAAAACCTCTCCTAGTTAAAACTCTACCAATTATTAATTCACTACTAAAACCAAGTTCCATCACACTAATCATACACTTCCACATATTTTTTAACCTCAAAACACCCATAACATATTAACACATTACACACTAACAACTAGCCTACCAACCAATCACAAATATCTCACCACCACCACCTACCCATTTTCCCTTAACATTAACACCACCTTATATTCCTACCCCACACCCCAACACTCAACTCCACAAACTACCACATTGTCCGTTTCTCATATATATAGAGTCCATATGAGATATATAAAGTGTCAGACATTGTCTTCCCCACCATTCTAATGTGTAACTAGTTGAATATACTTAAATACTAACCCCATATGTCACCGCCACGACCACCACAACCACAATCCTGCGTTACACACGTAGCAATCCCCCCCCCTAAACACATCTCCATACCACAATATCCCTTTGACCAACCTACTAACGTTCCATTGTGTGATAGCCTCTCAAATCATCGCTCTCTCTCGGCGACCTCTAATCCCCTCTCGCCGCCCTATATCCTCCTGTCCATGTATATCTAACTGCACGAAATCGTCCCCCTACTTACGATAGTTTATAACTCCAAATCCCTTTTACCCATAAGTGATGCATCCATGTTCTTTCACACGATACTCCAATTCCGAGATAGAGAGAGAGATAGATTCTCAGTGAGTGTCTACTATCAATCCATTGTGTGTGTGTGTAGTGTGCCCCTTCCCCATCACATAACCCAATATTTCATTAGTATTACTCACCCCCCCCCTTGACATATAAACACCCGCCCCTCGCTCCTCCTCCCCTTTCTCTTATGACTCTCGCTCACGCTCACACGATCATATATACTAGAGTAGATGTGCGATTAGAGATCACTCACATCTGCCTCACTCTCAGAGCATCATTATACTTTCAATCAATTACATTCTATTTCCACCTAATTACAACATTTTACTATCTTATCCATCAGTATAAGCTATATTGTCGGCGTTAATCTGTATACCGTCAAATACTTCACCTCCTCCACTTCAAAATCACCCTAAACCTTAAGGTCATCCTCTCATAACTTCAACTTATATATTTGAAGTACCTACTTTCTTTTCATGTCTTCTTCTCATCTATCACGACATCCTCTAAATTATCCAAGAAACACAAAATCACCTCAACCGTATTTCTCATGTTGTCTTCTCATTCCTCCAACCAATATACTTGGATCACCTACCTTTTCCTCATTCCTTCAACCTATACACTCAAAGTACCTACCTTCTTGTCTTGCCTACTTCTCACCTCTCATGACCTTTTCTAAACTATCCAAGGAACACACAATCACCTTCACCTTTATTTCTCATATCTTCTCCTCATACCTCAAACCTATATACTCGGAGCACCTATCCTCTTCTCATTCCTCCAACATATATACCCGGAGCACGTACCCTCTTCTCATGTCTTCTTCTCAAACCTCCAACCTATATGCTCCAACCATAATCCACACTATACCTTTTTGCTTCGACAAAAGGGGGAGAAGGGAGTGTAAACGAGTAACTTTTAAACTTTACTATGTGTTATAGTTTACATAGTTTGTCATCATCAAAAAGGGGGAGATTGTTAGTGCAAATATTACGATATTTAATCTATACGATCTCTTTATGTTTTGGTGATGACAAACATGTAACTTGTAATACATAACGTAAAGTACGCAAGTTACTCGTAATCACAAATCATCAATGCATACATGCATCAACAACACTCGATGTCTCAAGTCTGCATCAACACCGACATTTGTTTGCACCCGACATAAATCACGTAAGGTATGTACAAACAAATTAAACTTGTAGGATGATCAAAGAAAAATATTTTTTTAACCATTTCATTTCTACAAAAGTATTTTTCACAAAAATAAATAAACACAAAATACTTTTTAATAAAAGAAATGTTTTATTTAAATATAAAATTGAAATCTGGTTTTCCCCCTCCCCCCTAAATGGAAGCTTCTATACCAGATACAACCTTCCCCACAAAAAGACAAAAAGTGGAGCGTAGTCTAGTGGCGGGCCCCTTATAGGGTCGGCGGCCCCCTAATATATCTGGGGCCGTCGGGACCGCCATTGCCAAACTGTCAGCTTTCATCTCCTATAAATAGTGGGTCACCTCCAACTATTTTTACAACCCTTTTGCACGATTTTCTTTCAGTTATTTCTCTCTCTAGATCTCACTAAATCACTCTAAATCTTTGATCATTCAACTTGGTTAATCTTGTTTAAATGTGATCAAATCTTCTATCCTTTCCTCCTTTCCTTAAGTGCAAGAGAAGAACTTTAGTCATCTTCAAGATCCGAAGTTATGTAGTCTAGTTAGTCCATTTGTAACATTTGTTACATATAGATCGAGTCCATGTCTTCCAATCTTTAGTAGTGTGTAGATCCAAATGATGTATATATTTGGATGGGTTGATTATGGGTTGGTTAGTATTTTAGGCCTTAAAATACATTGGTGAAGTGGTAGATTGGTTCTAGCTAAGATTAGGACTCGACATCTAGCTTAGTGTCAGAAAATAATGTAAGCGACGCGGTTTATGTGTTTAGGCCATAAAACACAAGGTTGCTATATTTGGGCCATAAAACTTACGGGTTTGGTTGTACCCGAGAAGAATTGACATATAGGGCTTATGTCGGAAAGTTAATGTAAGCATTTATATAAGTTTTCTCCGCCGAATGGAAGCTTGTTGTATTAGTGAGTAACTCTCGAGTTGGATACTCGAGGCGTTGGAGTAAGGGCGAAGATGAGCTTCTGTGACCGAACCTCTATAACTCTTGTATTCGGTTGCTTTGTTCTTTTACCTTTCTCTTTACTTATGTCTTTACATTTATCGCTTTACTTTTACACGTGCATTGTGCTTATGATTGTGTGCATTGTTGTGTATGTTGTGTTAGTCATGGTTTTGTAGCTCTTTGTAGTAAACATTGTGAGTGTGGATATATTGGTAGAGTATGCGCTAGTAATTTTAAATCCATTATCGACACTTCTCATATTGCGTCAAACTTGATTGGTGATTTGATACAAATGATCGAGTCCGAAAACCTCTTCTGGAGGCGGTCCCTTTAAATAGGGCGGCCCCCTGATGTACTAGGCGGCCCCCATATATTTATGGGACCGCCGACAGTGAGTCTTGTAAAAATTGTTATAAACGATTTAAAGTTTTTAAAAAGGAAACGTATTCACCCCCCTTTACGGTTTCCACAGTTATGATCAGGGTTTGGTTGTTTTGAACGAGATTGAAATTCTTTATACTGAGCATCCATTTTCATGGTTATGGCATCCATTCGGGCCATAATTTTGTCAGTGTTAGAATTACTGCTACCTTCATCGGCGAAAGCAACGGTTTTCTTAAGAGATGGTTTTGTTTTTTGGTTTTTAGCCCAGTCGAGCTTGAGTAAGACTTTGTCTTCGAGAAGCTGATAAGCTTGGTTTGGTGTTTTATAGAGAAAAATACCACCGTTGCGGGTCATCATTTGAAAGCTTCTTTGGGTAGTTTTTGTTACGGCTTGTTGTGATAAAGATTTTGATGATGTTGCCTTTGGACAGATTGTGACCATGGCAGTTTTTGAGCATTTCCTTCATACAAAGCCAAGCATCAATTAGAGATTCGTTTTCATGTTGAGAAAAGGCTTGGATTTCTCCGAGGAGTCGATCGAAAAGAGCTGGGGCAAATGAAATCGGTTCGAATTTCATCCCATGTTTCAATAGTTTCTTCGTTTAGTTCATTCAGCCAAGTTTTTGCTTCTTTAGTGAGTGATAGGGGAAACAAAATCAGGCGGACAACTTCATTCTCGGTGTCTCTGTATTTAGACATATAACATATTCTGAGGAATTCATGAATGTGTTTTTGCGGGTTTTAATTCTACCATCAAATTAGTTTCCTTTGAGAAGAGTCAAGTGGTTACCTTTAATGGCAATTTCGTTTGCGGTTTCAGGAATGGTGATTACGAAACCGGGAGTTGGAGCGACAACACGTTCGGCAGCCCACATGGGTTTGTCTTCATGGGATTGAGGTTTTTGAAGGGGAACGATGAAAAGTGACGAAGTAATTGATGGTTGAGAATTAGTTCGTAGACAACTCTCGGTTGTTGAGGAGGATCGTTTCTGTTTGTGCGAATGGAAAACTTTCTAATTTCGTTGACGAAAAGCCTTCGATTCAGAGTCCATTCTGGTTAGGTAATGGTTCGAACAAGTTCAGATGTTCAGTTGAAGCATCCCGTGTTTGCATCCAAAGGGAGGAATTTGTTTATGGGTTTTAGTTTGCTAAAAAACTTGTTACGATGATTTTTTTGAAAAAAGGGGGTGTGTTTAAAGAATTATTTTAAAAGTTTGATTACAGGATAGTTTTGAAATCAAGGCATAGCGACTGCCAAAAAAACTTTGATGTATGTGTTTCAAAAGCTTTAAATTTATAAGACTGAAAATACCAGACAATTATATGGAAACACACGGGTAAAAGTATAACCCACGTATGTAGTATAATCTTTTTAGGTAAGACCAGGTCATCCACAGGGATTAGAGTAGTGTTCGAATAATCAGCTGAAAAATAAACTTTAACAGAGATAAAATAAATTAAACTGAATTCAATAATGATAAAGATGACTACTCGGATAATTTCATATAACTTATAAGCAATGGTGATAGTTACGATCTTAGACTTAGGACTTTAATTTATAAAAAGTATTTTCTCTTCAAAAAACGTTTTCACGAATTAACTTGTTTAACTTAAGACTTATATTTAGTTAACTCGATTAAATGTGTCACTCAGATAATTCAGTTACTATTATATCAAATCTCTTTTTGTTTGTCAAATAATGTAAGTGGATTTCTCGTCACAAATGATAAAGATCATAGACAAATCTTTAAAACTATATAGATCACAACGGGTCTTTCGACCTATACAGGTGTGAGTATATAATCAAAGTTGATAAGATTAGACACAATAGGATTATAACATAAGTTTAAGATCAACAAGATCGTAATTATACCAAACGCTTATTCATTATATTATTTTCACCGAGTAGTCATGAGAGATTTAGCCTCTCATGGCTATGAAGTTCATAACAAGATTTAATTGATAAACAAGAAACATACTATATCCGGGGTAAGAATATGGATAAAAATCTCCGCGTAACAAGTATGGAATCGAAATACAACCTTTTTTCTTATAAAATCTATGATACTCGTCTTTGTTCTTTGTGGTTTGATCTTCAATCTTCAAAGGATTATGGTGTTTATGAGTATGATGATGAAGAGATGATTGTTGTATGAGAGATATTTGAGTGGGAGATGATATGATGTGTGTGAAATTCATCCCAATTTATAGGCTGAATTTAGGGTTGAAGTGCAGCATACTTGTGTCTTTTCAGCCTTGAGTTCTTCTTTTCTTCTAACTAGCTTTCCATTAATTAAAAACACTTGAACTTTACTTCTTTTGAGCTCAGGTTTACTTCAAGTGAACCTGCACATAATTTATGATTTTAAGTATCAAAAGTTCATGAAAAATGATAAAATATATATAAATAACGCCGCCAAAAACATATACAATTTAGGAGTTATCAAATTCCTTCACACTTAGCTGTTGCTTGCCCTCAAGCAATATAAAGCAAGAAAAAATAAGATCATTTATCGTGACGTGGAGAAAATTTGGATTTTACAAATGTTTACTGGTTTAGTTAACTTTTCGGGCATAGAAACATAACAGAGCACCTCACAGGGAAATGTGATTGATTTTTAAATCACTCGAGTCACTCAGATAGGGTTTATAATTATGAAGTCACTCAAATGCACAGACATAACCTAGACAGCTACCATAGGCTTGTACTTGACACATAAACATGACCGAAGGGCAGAACTTGGAACTGATGAAGGAGAATATCATACATAGATCTCTTGTGTCGAAACTTAAGCCTTAAACTTTGAAATTTTATTTCTTCTATATTTTTTTATCATGATAACTAAGGCTTGGCACAGAATTTCATTTTAAGCAATTTTCTTCAATCTTTTGTACTTCAGCAATTAGCATTAAAAGGAAGTACTGTAGGAACTTTCGGGATTTATTTCTCCTTATAACATATGATTTTGCTTATGAATTAATTTGGATTCGGTCTAGTAAATGATGATTAAGCACAAGTTCTAGAGCTTCTAAATTACCGGTTCACTCAAATATAATTTTCAACCAATACCATTATTCGAGAAAAAAGGCGACAAATTACAAATACACAGCCGTAACGACGGATGAGACACTTGCAATTGCATTCAAACCTTAACTTGGACAAGATAAAGGCATCAATTATCTTAGGTACCAAAGGTGGGTACCCGAATATATTCTAAGGCTTAAAATTCTCACAATTTAATGGACTGGTTTTGTGCTAGTTATAGTGTCAATCCGGGTGGAATTGTCTTACTAAGAGCATATTTTTATATTGAAAGCATATATATATTAAGATTTCTAAGCATATATACATATTTTTATATTGAAAGCATATATATATTAATTTTATTATTTTTTCCTATTTGGCTCTCCTCCACACTTAAGTTGAATATTTCCCTCAATGTGATAACTGATAACTTAGAAAATAGGGAAAATTAAGGGAAAATGGTACTTCCCAGGGCATAGAGAGATGTATAGCTGCGAGAGAGCTATCCTTGAGCATACTCCATAATTTTCCAGATTTGAGCTACATTACCTGCATAAAAGTAAACACACAAAAGCACATAAAAATAAAATAATTTTGGGTTTTTTAGAGAAAATAAATAAAGGAAATGAGTAGAATTGTATGTAGGAGGGACTCTTCCACACTTAAGTAAAGCACGGGTTGCCTCCCGAGAAGCGCTTAATTTTTAAGAGAGTCGTTAGCTAGACTCCTTCTTCTAGAGTTCATTCTTTTAGAAAGAAGAGAGTGACTACATCCCTTTGGTCATTATAATCTTCTTCTTCATTATATAGCTTGAGTCAGCGGTCGTTAACAATAAACGTTTTTCTATCTTTTCCATATAGTTCAACATATCCGGATGGATATTGATGTTTTACTATGTATGGTCCTAGCCAACGAGATTTGAGCTTTGGCTGCTTGAATTTATACTTTGAATGAAAGAGCAACACTTTGTTTCCATGTTTGAATTCTTTTAAGAGTTATGTTCGTGTTTTCAACTTGAACACTTGTTTGTGGGTGGTAAGATATGGAGAATCGATGGTTAACTCTATATCTTTTTATGGTTTTTTCCATTATCTTGTTGCAAAAATGAGTTCCTTTGTCACTTATGAGAGCTTTAGGCATTCCAAAATGGCAGAATAGTTTCTTCAGAAAAGTAATAATAACTCTGGCATCATTTGTTGGTACAGCTTGTGCTTTGACCTATTTAGAAACATAGATGACAGCGACTAAAATGTATTCGAATTTTTATGAGTTCGGAAAAGGTCCCATGAAATCGATACCCCATATGTCAAAAGGTTTACATACTTGAATTTTGTTTAAGGTCATCTCATCATGTTTTGAAATATTTCCTGTCTTCTGACATGCTTCCCATTGGTGAACTTGAGTGTGAGCTTCTTTGATGATGGTCGACCAATAAAAACTTGAGTCTAAGACTTTTTTAGCTGTTGTGCTTGGTCCATAATGTCCATCGGTCGGTCCGTTGTGACATTGATCTAAAATGGTTTGGGTTTTCGGTCCAGAGATACACCGTCTGATCATACCGTCAAAACATACTTTGAAGAGGTAGGGTTCCTCCTAGAAGTAGTGTTTGATGTCCGAGAAAAAATTGTTCTTTTGCTGGCACGTCATTCCTTTAGGTATGATGTCACTTGCTAAATAGTTTGCAAAGTCTACAAACCATGGTTCGTCTTCAGTGTTTATTTCCATAAGAGTTTCTTCAGGAAAATTGTCATCAACTTCACTATCATCACTTACTTTGCAAAGGCGAACTTGAGTATGAGCTTCTTTGAATGAGTCGGAATGACAGTATAAACCATGAGTCTAAGACGTTCTTAGGCAGTTGTGTTTGGGTCCAATAATGTCCACGGCGGTTGGTCCGTGTGACATTGATCTAAAATTTGTTCGGGTTTTCTGGTTTCCAAGATCACAGCGTCTGATCAAACCGTCAGAACATACTTTGAAGAGGTAGGTTCCTCCCAGAAGTAATGTCTGAGGTCGGAGAAAAATTTATTCTTTTGCTTGTACGTCATTCCATTTAGGGTATCCTATCACTTTTACTAAATAATTCTCAAAGTTTTTGCAAACAGAAGAAAAAAGAACCATGGATCGTCTTTAGTGTTTATTTCATGAGAGCATCTCCAGGAAAATTGTTGTCGACTTCAACAATCATCACTTGTTTCATTATTTTCCAATCCGAGATAAGTGGTCAAGCTGGCAACATATTTTGTACCTTTTCTGTCTTTAATTTCAATGTCAAATTCTTGTAAGAGCAGTATCAAACAGATCGTCTTTGATAATACTAGATAGGGGTGGGCATCAAAATTTGTCAAAGCAAAGACGACAGCACATAAGTTCTTTTTTAGTGATTGAATATTTTGTTGAGCTGCATTGAAGTTTGGCTTGCAAAAGTAGATAGGTTGAAAGTTTTTAACCAACTTGTTTACATAAGAATTGCTCCACTGCGAAATTCACTTGCATCACACATGAGTTGAAACGGGAAGATCATAGTTTGGGCTCACGATTGAGAGGATCACATTAGCTTCTCTTTAATAACTTGAATGCGTAGGGGGTTTTGACATTCTTCATCGAATTCGAATAGAGTTTTTCAAGCAACTTGGTAAGAGGACGGGCGATCTTTGAGAAATCTTTAATGAATCTTCGGTAAAAACCGGTGTGTCCTAAAAACTTCTAATACCTTTGATATTAGTGGGGGTGGAAGTTTAGATTCGATCTTTACTTTGTCGACTTTAAGGCCTGCTTCGGATACGTTGTGTCCAAGCATAATTCCTTCTTTAACCATGAAGTGACACTTTTCCCAGTTAAGGACAAGATGTGCAGTCTTTCAGACGTTACAAGCATTTATATGCAAGATTGTTCAGGTAGTGATCAAAAGTGCTTCCAAGACCGTAGAATCGTCCATGAATAGCTTCGAAACGATTCTTCGATCATGTCAGGATAATATAGACAGCATGCACCTGTTGGAAAGTAAGCTGGAGTGTGGTTTTATTTACATAAAACAGAAAGGGCATTCTCAATAAGCTATAGTACCAAAAGGACAGATGAAACATGTTTTTTTCTTGGTCCAAAATGATCGCTTTGTATTGAAAATATCTGAAAAACCATCGAGGAAACAGAAGTATTTATTTCCTGTGAGTCTTTCTAACATTTGTCCCATGAATGTCAAAGAAAATGGTCTTTCACGAGTTGCTTCATTGAGTTTTTCGACAATCGATTACATACATCAGCCACAGTGATAGTTTCATGTCGTGAACCAGTATCATTTTTTTTCGTAGTAAAAACTGGATACCAACCTTTCTTTGAGTACACAGTGAATATGGCTTACCCAAGGGCTATCGATGAATTAAGCTAAATTAATACATTTATCGAGAAGTTTAACTATTTCTTTTTCACACAACTCTTGCATGTTGTTTTAATCTTCTTTGTTTTGAACAACGGGTTTTGTCTTCGCAGAGTTGAATTTAGTTACATAAAGATGGACAATTCTAAGGAGAAATGTCTGTGGTTTTTCAAGCAAAGGCATAGACTGTGTGTCTTATAAGAAGGATATGAGTTTATTTTTTGGTTTTCTTCATAAAGCCGAGATGTAAATGAAATCTATTGGAATAAAAGAAAGTTCTTCCCAAGAATATTCCAGTTATCAGGAAGAGGTTTGAGTTCAAGATCTGTAGGAGGTTCTTCGAGAGATGTTTTGATCTTGTAATCGGTGTTGAAGGTGATTTTTTCAAATGGTGGTTCTTCGGTGTCAGATTCGAATTCAGAGTTTTCATCGGCAGTCATTGCCATGAATTCATTAAATTCAGCAAAGAGTTTTTCTTCGAGGATGGTTCCTTCGATGGAATGAAGGATTTCATTACCTTCGTCTAGAAGAGCATTGATGTTGTCGTTTTAGGACAACAAAAATTATTTATAAAATGGAAAGATTATACAAACCTAAATATGTAAGTATCTTGGAAAGTATTGATCTCCCGAGTATCGTTTCGAAGGAGTGGTGAATTGAGATTCGTTAATAGAGTTTTGTTTGATGCTTAGTAATCATAAAAGGGTTTGTTTTGGTTTTTAAACTAATAATATAATAGAAAGCTAAATTAATACTAAGATATAACTAAAACGGATATGCTTGTCAAGTGAGGCGAAAATATTATTAAGTGTGAAGGAAAGAGTTAATAGAGAATTAGTACCCGTTAAAAAAAACTGTTTTCTCACAACGTTGGTTTATATTGAAAACAATCCTTTATTTTGGTACAAATTACTCGATTTAATGTTGATGAATTAATACCCGTAAAAACATTATTTTCTCACAACGTTGGTTGTTATTGAAAACAATATCTTATATAAATATTAATTACTAGAGTTGATGTTTGACTATTTCTCTGGCTTTTGCCTTTCGAAACAACCAAATAAGAAATCTAAATAATCCGAAGATTATTAATCAACAAATCTCTTTTTAATCCACACTTAAGTCACTAATAACCTATCAACCAAACACATTAACAAAGCATATTATAGGAACCCTATTTCATCTAAATAAAACCCTACTATACCTGTTAACAAGCAAACAAAGTCAACAAGCAATAAAAATTATAAGTATTTAAACTAAGCAAGTGACAAAAAACTTAAAAAATAAATAAAAAAAATAAAAAGGATAGAAGAAAGAGAAAAGATGAAAACCAGAATAAAGATCGCCGAGTTCAAGCTAATAACGAGCAAGACGGTATAGTTACTCACAATAATACTAACGATATCCATCTCAAAGCTAAATAACCCATCTACTTAGCTTCTACATTAAACCACCTCAAGGAATCTGTTTTGTAAGCTTCAAACCATCATCCATAAGCTTAAGCGTTGGCCCCTCATCGCGCCTCATAAAACACCCCTTTTTTTAATAGAGCCACTTTGAATTTCTCCTACTAAACAACTACACACCTATCCACTATTTTTAATAAATAAAAAACAAAACTTGAAGCCAAAATAAAATCAATAATTTGGTAAAACGAAAAGAGTAAAAATTTAGAAACTAAAAGAAAAAGCAAGTAAAATAGTTTTTGGAGTTTTAAAGTTTTTAGCAAAACTGAGAATGGAAAAAACGTAAAAAAAACCATATTAATCTAAACCCCCTACCCGATTCTTTTCCGCACCACTCCTCGCACAACCACACTCGCATTCCCACACCACCCCCACACCCCCTACACCCCCACCTCAACTACCCAACCACCCCCCACCCCCCAGCCTCACAACCCCCCTACCATCCCAACGCAGCGACCCACCCCCCCAAAAACCCCCCCACGCACCCCCGCCAGCCTTCACTCACCTACCCCTCTGACCCCCCCCCTACATCTACCCCTTAACCCCCACCCGCCCCCCCCCTACCCCCCCACCGACCAGCTTAAAAAAAACTAGTTTCTCACAATGTTGGTTTATATTGAAAACAATCCTTTATTTTGGTACAAATTACTCGATTTTATGTTGATGAATTAATACCCGTAAAAACATTATTTTCTCACAACGTTGGTTGTTATTGAAAACAATATCTTATATAAATATTAATTACTAGATTTGATGTTTGACTATTTCTCTGGCTTTTGCCTTTCGAAACAACCAAATAAGAAATCTAAATAATCCGAAGATTATTAATCAACAAATCTCTTTTTAATCCACACTTAAGTCACTAATTACAAACACTTAACAAGCATATATAGACTATTCACTAATAAACATAACTACCTTACAAGCAACAAGTAAAGCAATAATTATAAGTATTAAACTAAGCATGACAATAAACTTAAAAATAAATAAATAAAAAGATAGAGAAAAGATGAAAACCAGAATAAAGATCGCCGAGTTCAAGCTAATAACGAGCAAGACGGTATAGTTACTCACAATAATACTAACGATATCCATCTCAAAGCTAAATAACCCATCTACTTAGCTTCTACATTAAACCACCTCAAGGAATCTGTTTTGTAAGCTTCAAACCATCATCCATAAGCTTAAGCGTTGGCCTCGCCTCATAAACACCCTTTTAATAGCCACTTAAATTTCTCTACTAAACACTACACTATCACTTTTTATAATAAAAACAAAACTTTGAAGCAAAATAATAATAGTTGTAAACGAAAGAGTAATAAACTAAAAAGAAAAGCAAGTATTAGTTTTAAAGTTTTAGCAAAACTGAGATGGAAACTAAAAACATTAATCTACTATCCATATTAAAGTGAAAGGAAGATAAAACCACAAAGAAATAACCTTTGTTGTTGCCTTTAATTTGACGCAAAAAGAAAGGAACCAAACATTTCATAAATTATAAAGAAGTGATTTCCGTAAGAAAGCAAGACATTGAATAACTATTCTAAAACTATGATAATAAATGATAATTAATAACTAAAGATAGATAAGTATGACAATTACATAAGAAACAAGAAATTGAATGTCAAATTGTGATGTGCACCGAACCCCAGAAAGGGTGTGTCGGCTCTCCCTTCTCAAATGACGGCAAATCCTCCTTTTATAATTCCCCTCTTTATTCCATAATGACGTAAGCTTCATTTGAACATGGGCCGGATCTGCTGGGCTTTAGAGGGCTGGGAGGTAAGTATGAAATGGACTAGCATTTGTGTAAAACAAATATCAAGGTAAGTTTGAGAGGGCCTGTTAGGACTAAAATCTCGGGTCCAATGAACTTGAGTCTTCGGCTTTTATAATCTTCAATAAATGCTTCAAGTTTCGTAATTTTGCTCAAATATTCATGTCTCGTGCCTACAATAATAAATAACACAATTAAACGATATGTGCACTTAAAACACACTTTTTTGCTATTTATTATGCCGTGAATGAGGGAAATTTGATATAAAATATATGTATAAATTATCGAATATCAAGCATCGAAATCTTCTTCTAAGATTTCGTCGATGACGTTAATACTGAAACATGTATCATCATTTGAGTAAGAATGTTTCATCGCAGAATCGATGTGAAAGATCATTCGTTCAGTTCCAACTCCGAGATTGAGTTGCTTCTGTTTAACTCGAATCACTGCATCGGCAGTGTGAAGAAAGGGTTTTCCTAAGATAAGGGGAACTTTACTGTCTTCTTCCATTTCGAGAAAAACAAAATCGGTAGGGAAAGTGAATTTACCAACTTTAACGAGCATATTTTCAGCTATTCCAACAGGATATTGGAAAGATCGGTTAGCTAATCTTACGCTCATTTGAGTAGGTTTGAGAGTTTCGAGAGATAATATTGCGTATAAGGAATCTGGCATGATGCTAGCACCAAGGTCGGCTAAAGTATTACATGAGAAAGCTTTGTTGAAATTACATGGAATGAGAAAACTTCCAGGGTCTCCAACTTTTGGTAGAACTTTGTTTTGAAGTACGGCAGAACTTTCATCGCTCAGAAAAGCAGCTGAAATTTGTTCGATTTTGTGTTTATTATTTACGAGTTCTTTGAGAAATATTATTTGAAAGATCTATATAGCAAAGATTTGATTTTCCAATGTTTTCAGAGATAACGCCTGAAAGAGAATTGGAAGATAGGTCTAGCTCTTGAAGCCTAGGTAGTTCCTACAGTTTGTCACTTATAGATCTATCTAACTGATTAGAAGATAGATTCAAACCTGTTAGGGATGAAAAGTGTTGTATCTCATGAGACAATGACCCTGTGAATTGGCTACTGGAGGCATCCAAATATTGTAACATAGCTACTGAGCATTCAGACAAGTTGTTTAGAATTTTGAACGTTGTATATTAAAATTATTTCAAGGGAGAGTAAGTCTTTAAGGCCTATTGCCAATTAAAATTGGGGGGGGGCCCCAAAAACTACCAACGATACATGGATGAGTTGAGATTGTTGTTATCAAGGTGAAAGGTATTGATAGATGACGAAAAACTTTACAGATAAAGAATATGGATGCATGACTTGTGAGAGGTCACATCCCCGTAAACTTAAAGATAATAGATTCGGAAGACCTATAACTGCATTTACCCAGTTATTTGCTTTGGCCAGAGATGTTCCATCCAATGTAAGTTCTTCTAAATAAGATAGAGAAGACAACCAATCTAAGTTTTCTACTGTACAATCTCTAAGAGAATCTAGTGAAAGAGTTAGCAAATTGGTGAGATTTCTTAGTTCAGAAGGAATTTTCCCATAGAGGGAGTTTTCAGAAAGGAATAAAAACGTTAGATTTGTCAAGGAACCAATGGCGTTGGGAATGGTTCCATAAAGTGAGTTATGGTCAAGACTAAGACTTATTAACTTAGTCAATGAACCAATGGACTGGGGAATGACTCCGTTAAAGTTATTGAAACAAAGGTCAAGATAGATTAATTGGGTCATGTTACCAATCGACTCGGGAATAGTCTCAGTAAACTCATTCACACCAAGGTTAAGATTAGTTAAATGAGTCATGGAGAAAATGAACTTGGGAATGGTTCCATGAAAATAATTTCCGTGAAGGTCAAGAGAATCCAAGTAGGTTAAAGTAGAAGCTAATAAATGGATAATTTCTCTCTATCAGAATTGGCGTCAGTTTAATAGGGAACAGACAATTGTATTTATCGTGACCTGTTTGTATGTCGCATGTAACTCCGTAACATTGACAGCAATCACCTTCTTTGTCTCTCCATGCAGAGAGTCGGTCATTGGGGTCTTGAAGTTGAGCTTTGAAATCAAGAAGAGCTTGTCTCTCCTTATCGATGTACGTATTAACATCTCCGTATCGATGCATGTATTGACATCTCCTTCTGCTGCTACAACAGGTTGATGGACAAGGGAAGTGGGAGTGTGGCCTTCAAATGTAGCAAGACAAGTGAGAAAATAAACAAAACATGAGCATGGATATAGTAAAAGCAAATATTTTCTCTCATTATCCTTCTTTTATAGAGATGTGTTGATTTTTTTTATATAATATATGAATGCATACCCTATTAGGCTTTATATCTAATAAAGTTTGAATGAATCTAAGACCATGAGCTGGATATAATTTGAAATCCCAAATTAGACGTCCAAAGACTCTTAAGTCTTTGTAATTTGTACTTACATGCATGTTCATTACTCTGTGATATCTTTTGGTTCTGGTATTACTTTGTTATATACATGTAAATTAAATAAATGGGCCCAAGATTAAGCAACCCATTCGTAAGAACAATAAGAATTAAATTTCAAGCATATTATTCAGTATACTAAAAAAATTTATCTATAGAAGTTAAATTTCAAAATAAATATAACAACCCGCAATTTTCATCAATGTAAATATCCATCAATTAATTAGATGACTGTAATATCTATCTATTTAAAAAAAATAGGAAAGATACAAAAATATTAGTGGTAATAAGTGTATATCTTTAAGGATGGTAAAAACGGGGGCTTTTCTAAACTCTTGATTCTTTAATTCCCCTCGATGAACACTTAGCTACTTTTCGAGGTAATTAGTCGAGGGAGATCGAGATTCTTAGTTTTCTAAGTGCTTACTTATAGCATTTCGTGAGGACACGGCAATATCTTAGTATGGGGGATTTTGGTATGTGTTTAATTACACATACCTTTGACCACTAAAAACGGACTTAAATGACTAAAAACGTACCAAAAATACATTGTATTTGTATGTTTCGCATTTGTATTATGCAGGTAATGGATATCCAAGAAAAGGACAAAAATCGAAGCCAAAACAACAAAACCGAGCACGAGAACGAAAAGACCATGAAAAGTTAAAAAGACAAAGTCAAAGTCAACAAAATTCAAAAAGTCAAAGTCAACCCCGGGATAAGGCATTGGAAAGAGCATCGAAATCCGAACCCGAAAACCTAAATTGCCAAAAGTAGGCACACCCGTACCCACCTAGTGGGCCCGGGTCAGCCCACTTATACTTTACAAAACCTTATAAACCTTAAACCTTAATAAAAGTCCAACACCCTTTATTTTTATACCCGGCCCAACAAGCCCATCACCACCTCTTAACTCCCGTCAACACCCATTCCCTTTACAACACCCCTGTTAGTCCTTTAAGGACTAACGGTGCAAACCATCTATAACTCCAAGGACCAATGATGCACCAAACAACGACTATGAATGCAAGAGATATATATACTTTCTGGGACCTTTCCTGACATTCCCTAAACTTCAAAATAAAGCGGGAAGTACGGTACATCTCTTTCATGTGCCCTGTCTCCACTACCTGCCAAATTAACAACCCAACACTGTTCCCCTTTCTTCTCCCCTATGTCGACCAACCTTATCCCTCCCCTTATTGCCACCTTGGCAATCTCCAATCATCCTATTCGTCAAGGAATAAAGACAAAGATTTAAGGGCTGTGATCATTTGGCTTGGAGGACACTCAAATTTGATGGCTAGGATTGCTTTGTGACCTCTCTCACATAAGAAAAAATAGCTGCAAGAGCTCTCACAAAGAAAGCACACCTCCTAGAATCTTCCTTCGATTAGTATAAATAGGCTCATTTGTAAGCATTTTGGCTATCTAGTTTTTTTAGTAGTTTTTAGCTTATAATTTAAGTTTTTGAGCTTATTGTAATGTTTTCTTAAAAGCCTTGTAATGATTTTAAATTTAATGAAAGATTGAAGTTTTTATGTTTTACCCCATTTTTAAGTTAAAGTGTTTGAGTGTTTAAAATTGTTTTATAAGCTCTCAAAAGCTCTTTTTATAACCTTCTTAAGCTGTTACTTAAGTCTTACAAAACTTTTTCATAGTTTGTAAGGTTTAAGTTTATTTTACCAAAAATCACTCAAAAAAGCTTTTTGGATGATAAGCCGGATTTGGATGGGCTTATGGACACTACTAGCTAAAGGATAAGCTAGAGCTAGTAGATAAGCTCTTTTGAGCTCATTTGCCTTGTTTTGAGCAAGGGCCTTTGTAAGTTTCTCTTTTTCAAAGATTTTAGCTTATTTACTATTCAACTGCTTATTGTGCTTATTATTTGTTTATTGATGCTTATTTATGCTTTTTTTTATTGATTGCTTATTTATGCCTGCTTATAGCTTAGATATCATTGGTTTGAGTTTTCTTATAATCTGTCTTGAAATAGCTTATAAACTTGCATAATCTGTTTTAGCTTATTTAAGTGCTTATTTGTTATTGAAATATGCTTAATAATGTTTATTATGCTTGTTAGATATCTGGTCTAATAGGTTTGTTCATAAAAAATTTAAGTTTTCAAGTTTAAAAAGCATTTTAAGTTTTTAAAGGGGTGTTTGGTATAACTGTTTTAATGGGTTAAAATAGATCAAAACCTGCTTTGTGCTTTTGAGTCAACTTTGATTAGATAATATTAGTTATAAAATTTAGTTTGTTTAAGTTTTTAAGTGTTAAATCTCAATTATAAGGTTTTAAGAGTTTATGGTTTGAAACTGTTAGCTTATAGCTCATTGCATTTGCTTATTTGATTGTGCTTTTTCTTATTGAGCTTTTTGTGTTGTTTTTGTGTTTATGCATGTGTTAAAAGAGGTTAGAAACCAAAGCAAAAAGCCTGCAATTGTTGTTTTAAGTTTTTGCCAAAACTGTCAAAAAGTGCTAAGTGTTGAAAATTTTGAGAAATGGCTTTTTCAATTGCTTATTGTGGCTTATCCTGAATTTCAAACTCTCTTTTGATTGTTGATATAAGCTCTTTGAGGTCAAAGCTTTATCTGTTTGTAGGTTATATAGTCATAAGGATCTGTTTGTTTGCTTATTTTTAAGCTCAAAATTGGTGTTTTGTTAAGATTACAAAAGTTGCAAAAATTTGTCTAAGTGTTGAATCTGTGTGAGATACCCTTTTCATGAAGCTTTTTAAGTGCTTATCTGAATTTCAAACTGCTTTTTCATTGTTGCTTATTGTAGCTTTTTGGCCAATCTTTTTAGTGGTATAAGCCACTAAGCCATAAGGATCCTTTTGCTAGCTTATTTTTAAGCTAGAAAAGTCCCTCTTGGCCTTTTTGCTTATCAGTTTTGGCCAAAAAGCTATTTGCTTATTTAGGCTTATTAGCTTATTGCTTTTGCTTATTCTAGGTTTAGTTTAGCTTATTAGGTTAGTTTAAGCCCAATTTAGCTTATTTCTTTCAGTTTAGAGCTTATTTGAGCAATTTGCCTATAGCTGCAAAATCCTTAAGTTTCATAGCTTTTTGATGATTCTGTCTTTCTAGTTTAATTTGGTTGCTTATTTTTATTCAAAATTTCTTTTTAGGTATATCTTATCATCTATTTTAGCTTAATTCTCTTTTTGGTTTGCTTATTAGTGCTTAAATTTGCTAAACATTTAGCATTTTTATAGTTTAGTTTATCCTGCCCTTTTCAGCTTATTCTAGTGCTTATTCATGGTTTATAAAAAATGTGTTTTTGTAAAAAGTGCTTATTTTTTAGTCTTTTAAAAAGTTATAAAAAAATGGCAAAAACAAAAACATTTGGGATTAGGGGAAGTCCTAAGTGAGCAAACCGGGACCTTACCCTTATCACCAAACATTTTAACACCAACACTCCCTCTACCACTAGCGCATTTGGGTCTTTTCCGTTTATCTTTGCACTATCTATTTACTTATACACATTTTTACCTTTTTTTTATTAAGCCACTTCGCAGCTTATTTGTAGCTTTTTAGAGCTTATTCGATAAGCTGGTTTAACCAGCTTATTTTTCCTAGGACCCTTGCAACATTTAGGACTTTCCTGATTTTTTAGATTTTTCCTTCTTTATTTGTTATTTTTCTTTATTTTTCGAAGTTTAGAATTTTAGAAAATCATTTAAAAATAGTAAATTAATTTAGAAAATTATAAAAAAAATAGTTTTTAGATTTAGAATAAATAGTTTTTAGATTTAGAATAAATAGTTTTAGGTTTACAAAGTTTAAAATCGTTTTCATCATTTTTAGATTTTAAATTTTATTTTTAGCTTTTTAAATTAATTTTAAGAAATAGTTTTTAATTATACAAAAGTACACACACACACACACTTTTTCCTGAGTTATTATATCTTAATCATATTTTAGACTTTTCTAAGTAGAAAATCATTTTATTGATGGGGTGGGGGGGTAGGTTGTAGGGGGGGGGAGGGGAGGTGGGTCGGTGTGTGGTGGGGGGGTGGTTGGGGGGGGGAGGGGGGGGGTGGGGTTAGTGGGGGGGGGGGGGTGGGGGGAATTGGGGGACTGGGGTTTTAGGGAGGGGGGGGGGGGGGTGTGTGGATGAGGGGAGGGAGAAGGAGGGGGGGGATTGGGGGGTTGGGTGGTTTGTTTGTTTGTTGTTGATGGGGGGTTTTTTGGGGAGGTGGGGGGGGGGGTGGGGGTGCGTGGGGTGGTGGGGGTTGGGGTGGTTTAGTGTGGGGGGGGTGGGGGGTGTTGGGGTTGGGTGGGGAGTGGTAGTGGGGGTGGGGAAAGTGAGGATGACTTTTGAGGTTTAGTAAAATTTGTATTTAAATTATAGTTTGGATGTTAAGGTGAAGTTAGTTATAGGTGGTTTGTTGTAAATAGATGATAGGGGAATGGATATGGTGGAATTGTTATAGAATTAGGGAGTTGGGATGGAGGAGAGGGGTGTTAGGTAAGAGTGTGTATGTAGAAAGTGGAATCATACTCCCGGATTACTACAATTGAGATTTTTTGATTCTTATCCTTGTTATATATTTATAAGTATTTTATATTTATATTTATATATATATATATTTATAAAGGGTATAATCAAGTCTTGTCAAACATCAATTACATTCTCTTTGTTTGAGATAACATTTTCAGATGTGATATCTGTTTGCTTATTTTTTTTCTAACATAAATTGCTACTTTCTTTGCTGGCTTCTTAGAGTTAGCTAAGACACTATTCTTGACATGTGAATCTCTATTCATTGGTCTTCTAACACTAGATGCAGCAGTCATTCTTGTAGAAGATAAATCATGCTTAGCCTCGTTTGTTTGTGATTCATGTGTTGTGACAACTTTGTACATTCCATGTGCTATGACATTTTTGTTTGAATTCGCCCCTCTTTGTTTGGCAGGTGAAGTCTGTAAAGTGGCTGGTTTTGACTTGACATGGTTTTCTTTTGATTTTTAAACATCCGTTTTCTTTTGAATAACATGTTTGTGTAATGGTGTGACACAAAGAAGAGGTGGAGAACCATTTGTCTTGTCAAACTTAGTATTTACAGACTTACCTTTTTCAACATTTGCCAGTCTTGTTTTTAACTCAGATATGGTAAAGAAAAGATTTTGATTCTCAGCACGAATTGCACCATATGCATATGTTTTCTCAGAGACATGAGCAATTAATTCGTCCATTTCCGTTTGAGTTTGAGACCGTGTCTTTTTTATTGAATTAAAAAGCTTTTGATATTCTAATTTGACATTGTCACGTTCTTTTATCAAAGATTGCACCGTAAAATCCAAAGACACGTTCTCTTCTTCAAGTTTTTCCATTTTTGAAATCCAAGAATAATCAAGTGGATTGGAGTTTTTATTCTTAAAACTTGAATCCCATTTCTGTTTTTCTTTTTCGTGTTGTAACTTTAATTCAAAATCAACACTTTGCTTTTCACATCTTTGAACATCTTTTTCAATAATTTTTATTTTTGATTGCAAACCCTCTTAAATCTCGATGGATTTCTTTTTAAGTTGTTCAATTTCAGCATGGAGTGAATTGTCTACACATTCATGATTTAACAACACACTTAATTCAACTTCATGCTTGAGAGATACTTCCAAAAGTTGATCTTTCAAAAAATCATTTTGCTTCTTTAGTTCACAAAGTTCACTTTCTGTAGACTCAAAAACATCTTTCATCTCTTATATCCCTCTGAAATAGTGTCTTAAAGAATTCAAATTAGAACTGCAACACTTTGACAATTGGTTTGAGTTGATCTTGACAAAAATCATTGAGTTGTATTTCTTTAGGTGACGTATAAAAAATGCTTGCTCTTTTACAGTTCTTTTGAATTAATTCAGACAACCTTTGAAAACATTTTTTTATTTTATCTAATTCAATGATCAAAGGTGACTCACTCGGCATTGATGCTGGGATAGAAGGAGTTGCATTTGAATTCTTGTCAGAAGGAATAAAAGAAGATGGAAAATATTTTTGTTCAGCAAAAAGTTCTTTTTGAGGAACAAAGTCTTTATAGAGAGCATTTATTTGTGCATAATTGGTATGTGTGTAATTACACATACCTTTTACCTTTAAAATCGACCCTAAACGACCAAAAACGCACATAAATTGCCATAAATATGCTTGTTTTTGTGTTTGTACTGTGCAGGTACCGGATATTCACTAAAAGACAAAAATTGAAGCCAAACCGGACAAAACCGAGCACGGATTTGAAAAGAGCGTGAAAAACTGAGGACAAGGGTACAAAAAGATTAAAAACGGAGCTCAAAAGGAAATTACCGGATCGACTCGACAACGTTTGTGTATTTTATGAAGTCAAAACGAAGTCAAAGTCAACCCCGGGATACGTCGTTGGAAAAAGCATCGAAAACCGAACCTAAAAAACCAAAATTTTAAAAGTGGGCCCACCCGTACCCACCTAGTGGGCCCGGATCAGCCCACTTTATGAAACTAATAAGCCTTAAAACCCTTAAGCCCAAAGAAAAGCCCAATGGTTGTTATACTCAATTAGCCCACAAGGACCATTCATGTAATGAACATATATAACCTGAGGGGGCAAACCTGCCAACTTTCAAAAGTATATCACCACAAGGACCATGGATGCAAATCAAAGATATAAGTTGAGGGGCCAAACCTGTCATTTACCCAAACCTTTACCCTAATTTATAAAAAAAACAGACATTGTACACATATCTCTTTTTCCCGCCCAAGCTCAGACCTCCATTAAAGGTCACGGGACTCCTTCCATGCTTTTACCCTGCAACACCCATTATACTAGAGATCAAACCCTTAACCCCACTCCACTAAAATCCCCATCACATGATGCCTTGCCACCTTGGCAATCCGTGGCTACATATGGGCGCCAAAACACTAATCAATGGCCAAGATCATTGGAATGGGGCAGCAAGCTAAATGGATGGTTGAGATTGAGACTTTGAAGCCTCTCACAAAGAAAGCACAACAAACACAACCTTGGCAGCTATAAAAGAAAAGAAGCACACATTGAAGTTAAAAAAAAGGGGGAGTAGATTAATGTAATTTTTAATGTGTTTAATTTTATGTTTTTAGTCTTTATATTTATCTGTCATTTACATTTTTCCAAGTCTTTGTAATTTTCAAATTAATGAAATTCAGTTTTTATGCAAAATTTGTCATATACCCGCTTATTTAAACTCAGCTTAATCCAGTGCTTATTTTTGACTTAATTGTGCTTAATGAGTCTTAACTATGCCTATTTACTTTAGTTTGATGCAACTTGCCGTCTGTTTTAGCCTAAAAATGCAAAAACCACTTTTAAAGGGGTGTTTGGGTCAAGTCTAAAAACGGGTCAATATGTTAGTTAAACTATTATGGGTCAGTAATCTTACTTTATCTAGCTCTCTCAAGCAGATTAAATCTGTTTTTATAAGTTTCTCTTAGCAAAAATAAGTTTTGAGTTACTTTTTTATAAGTGGTATGAATCTGAGTTTTTAAAAGCCTTTCAAAATGTTTGATCTTGATTCTGTTTAAATGTGTGTTTTAAGGTATTGTTTTTATTCCATATATAGTCTAATGCATTAGTCTAAGTAATGGTTTAATGAGGTGCCTTTGTTTTCCTTTAAATGCAAGGTCAGTCATTTTATTTTCTTGTTGCATATTGGTAGGAAAAGACCCAAATGCTTCTGTTTGATCTAGATTTAAGTGTGTAAACATTAGAACTTAGGTCTGAACTTCCTTGAGATAGTAGCTAGTAGTATTAAGTTTATTTGTCTCAGTTTATTTTCCAATTTAGAACTTATTTAAGTGCTTGAATTTAAGTCTGCAAGTTGTGCTTTAAAAGGGGTCTTAAATCC
>BQNB010060472.1:0-36910 GCA_026074375.1 Tanacetum coccineum
TTATCTAATGTGTTGTGTTGTGAGAGGCTTATACTCTTTTTGATTTCTCGATGTTTGTTGCTTGTTTGTTGAGATTTTTGTAGGATCAACCTAACAAATTCTTTGAAGCCTCTCGTGTCCGGTTGATTTGTCCCATTCTACTCAAGCTTCTCATCCTTTGTGTGAAATTAGTTTGGAGAGATCCAATATCCTTTCATCATAATCGATGAACGTTTATCTTTGCATACCTCATAAACGGCTTAGATTTTCATAGAGACCCGACTTTAAACATTGAGGACAATGTTTTGTTTTAGTTTGGGGAAGGGAATCTATCGATTTGATGTTGCTTGCTTATTGTTTTGTTCTCACGCACCCGTTTTCCCACAAAAATAGCAAAAATTTTAAATTTTTAGTCAGTTTTACTTAAAAAAATGTGTTAAGACAAAAATGTAGGTTTTCCGTTGGTAAGAATAGAAAGTAATTTTTGACCCGATCAAACGTGTTGAGTTCTAGCTTTCTCCCTTAACAATTAATGATGATAGTACGTAATTTTTGACCCGATACGAACATGTTGAGTTCTAGCTTTCTCCCATAACAATAATGATTGATAGGTTTGTGATATATACGTACGACTTTAAACATGCTAGACTTGAATCGTAGTAAATGAAGACTTGTGCTAATCTCACGTAGATTTTACAATATGCACAAGTTAGGATTTCATATAGGCTAAAGTGTTCGCGAATTCCTTTCTTGAGATTTTAAATTGCGAGAACAAAGAAATGTTAGTGTTCATTTATAAGTCGTCGACCCATTAAACGTTAGAATAGTTGGTTTTTCTTTCAGGCTCATATGTTATTAATTGTGGCTTTTTCTCCACATTAGCTTGTTCTATTCTACAACCTCCCCCTATTATGTTTAATATATAGAAGTTGTATGGTTTTTGGTTAATAATTTAAACTTATAGAAAAGTTTTCTTTAGTTCCTTTGTAATTAGGATGAGTACACATCAGGAATACTTAATTTAGCATACTATATGTATCATAAAAAGAAATATTTTGCTTATTCTTTAAAGAGCCTTAGGGTATATGGGATAAGTAGAATTCAATAATAATCCGAGACTGATAAAAGTTTGCTGAATCTTGCCGGTCACAACATGTTAAACCTTCTAAAAAGTCGAGGAATTCCAGAAGTGAAATATGTTTGCTTCATCTTGTATATCGGAGGAGTGGCCGTGTTGTTGACTTCTTATGGACTGAGGTATAATAATGTTGCTTAATTTTTTTTGTATTACTTTGTGCCTTAAAAGAGCCTAACGGGGATATGGTGCAATATAAGATGGTCCTTTCATGTCTTAAAAGAGCCTTAGGGTATATGACATGAATGGTGCCTTGCTTAAGTAGCCTAATAAAAGCCAAATTTTGGTTGCCTCGATGTGGACTTTAATCTTGATGACATTTGATCTTTTGAAAAGGGCTAGGAGCTAATTATTGCGTTCTTAACCATTACGCTTTATTTTTGGAATTAATAAGTATCGAAACAAGTCTTAAAGAGCCTTCGGGTATATGACTTAAGTAAAATCTTGAGATACAAAAGTAGGATTTGCGGGAGGAAAAGTAAGTACACAATTAATATTTATGAGTAGTGTTAGTGTCATGACTTGTAATTGACAATGATCTTGTTTTTAATTAAGTTTAGCATGGAGTAAAGTGAAAAAATAGGGATGAATGAAGTTATCTTTAGACACTTAAATTATGCTTTTTGTTCTATGATCCTTAAAGTTACCAATGAGGTAATGAAAACAATACATTATGTCAACACAAATAAGTTGTAGTTAGGTAGTTAATTATCAAGAAAAATCATAAAAAGAGAAAAATCTTTGAAAATGGGAAATCGGGTGTTTTATAACTTGTGATCTCTTAACTCTCTCAACAAAAATCTTTGCTACTTTTCAAAGGTTTAGTTTGGGGAAGTTTCGAGGTATTTGGTTATAAGGCATGTGATATTGCGTGAGGACACACAATCGTTTAGTTTGGGGAATTTTGATAAGTGTAGAATACACATATCCATTTATGCCTAAAATAACCCAATTAAACCCAAAACAGACCAAAAATGGCAAAAATATGCTTGTATTTGTGTTTTGTATGTGCAGGTATGGATAAGTCAAAAATCACAAGAAAACAGTCAAAAACGAGCAAGCACGGACACGGGAATCAGAAGAGTGCAAAAAGAAGCCAAAGAATCAAAGCCGAAGCCAGAAATATCAAGCCTCAGTCAAAAGCAGTCAAAACATGGTCAACAAAAGTCAACAAGACCCATAGTATTCCATTTTAACCCTCAAAGTTTCACTAAAATCCAAAAATAGCCCCTCACCTCTTATTAGGCCTTAAAAACCCAAATGGGCCTTACATAGATCCTTAAGAACAAAACCCTAGCCCATTTCCCTTTAATATAAACTCCAGGGACCAAACATGCAATTCCCCAAACCCTTTTATAAACAAGAAAAGAAGAAAAGGAAGAGAGGGGCTAGAATTGCAAAATCCTCAAACTATAACTGAAAAACTGTCGAAAAAAGGGGCGCGAAACCCTTTTACTGTTCACTCGTCTCCCTCGTTTTTATCTTAAGGTCAAAATCAAAGGGCTTTTTGGAATTGAGGGTCAAGAAAGTCAATTCATGGAATCTACAACGCAATGGCAGGGTCAAATCAGTAAATCAAGAGGCTTACTAACTCACTCTCAATCAAAGGCCACGCCAACAATGGTGAAAGCACAAGAGGTGTGGATTTTTGTGCTAAAAGCTCTCTCAGAACTAGCACAAACGTCACATCATGGATTGCCATGCTGGCAATCCTCAGGTGTCCACAATTTGATCAAACGGCCACAATAGAAGCTCAAATGATTGAAGAAATGATTTGATGAGATTGAAAGTTTGGAGAGCAAGGCAAGAGGGCTAGAATCTTCTTTGTTCAGCTATAAATAGCCCTCACTCTTCACACACACGGGGACATCTAGTTTTTTTTACACATAGCTTTTTAATTTAGTTGTAGCTTAAATATTTAATTCCTAGCTTAATGTTGTTTTAATATTGTAATTCTCCTTTTAAAAGTATTGTAAGCAAGTTTTTTAATGAAATTCAGTTTTACTTAATCTCTCCAAATTTCTTTTTCATAAGCTCTCTTAATAAGCCAAATTGTCTTAATAAGCTAATAAGCTCATTATAAGCTCTTTTAGTCTATAAGCTAAAATAGAGCTTAATTTAATTCAGTATTACTCTTACCTAAACCTTTAAAAACAGCTAAGTACGTTGAACTTATTGGATATTAGCTTTTGGAAGGAGAGCCAAACATTGAAGGGCTCTCATGGATTATTACTGGCTTATTTTAAATAAGCCAGAGCTAGTAGATAAGCTCTAAAGAGCATAATAGCTTTTCTTTAGCTAAAGCTCCAAGTAAGTTTTCCTTTAAATCCCTTGTCCTTTAATTTTAGTTTAAAAATTACTTAAATAGCTTAAATTTGCTTATTTGCTTATTAATTGTGCTTATCTTCTTCCTTATTGCTTATTTGTGATTTATATGTTAGTTAGAGCTTATTCATCATCTGTTTTAGCTTAATTAGTTAGATCATAGTAGTTTCAATTTCTATCTAAAAATTCCTTAAAACCCAAAAATATAAGTAGCATTAGTTATAGATCTTAGTTTAATGCTTATTTAGTTATTAATTCATGATAATTAAGTTTGTTTTAAGCTAGTTTTTATCTGGAATACAATACTTGTTAATTAGTTTTGCAATTTAAAGCTTTTCTCAATTCTGTCAAGTGGTAAGGGGTGTTTGGCATAAGCTATTTTGACCTTCTAAAGTCAAAAATGTTTGTGCAAACCTTTTTAGACAGTTTTGCATTTAGTTTAAATCAATAGGAAATGAGTTTCTATAAGTTAGTTTTAGAAGATAAGAGAATTTGAGCTTATCTTAAGTTTGACAGCACCAGGGGATTTTTTTTGGAATTTCACTTTTGCAAAATTTGATCTAAGCCCTCAAAGGCTTAGATCTTGCTTGAATTTTGTTTATACACTATATTTGAGTGTGTTTAAGTGCAGGTTTACCCTTAGGTAACCTGCACTACTTTGTTTGCACTTGTGCCAAGTGTAGTAGTACTAACTAATAGTTAGTACTGTTGTCACTTTTAGCTTAGATTTCAACTAGGTACTCATAGGTTTTAGGCTCTAAGATTCAAGTAGGATTAAGTTTATGTATAGCTTAATATATATTAGGTCTTAAATTTCACTTTCTAGCTTATTAGCATTACTTATTTTTGCTGTCAAAAGTCTTTGAAAAACCTCAAAAGCCAAAAACAGTTCTTAGGAATTTTAGGATTTTAATTAGTTAATTCAGCTTATGATTCTAGATTTTACAGCTTAAATAGATAGATTATAAGTAGTTTAATAAGTCCTTAAAGTTTTAGAGTCTAGTTTAGCTTTTTAAGGTTTTTTAGCTTATTTGGATTTTGTGTTATTTAGCTTATTTTCTGAGTTTGCTTAAGTCATGCTTAATTTCAGTAGCTTAAAAGTACTTCTAGCTTAGATTTCTTTGCATTTATAGATTAAGCTCATCATAAGCTGCCTAGAACACTTTTTGTTTTTCCATTTGAGTAGTTTATAGCCTGTTTAGTGAAACCAAGGCCAAAAGCCCACTTACTGTGACAGCAACTTATATAAGCTGTTTTAGAGCTTATTACTAAGTTTAAGCTTATGTTCCCCTTATTAAAGTTGTTTAGATTTGTGTTCTCTTTAAGTCCCAAGTTTTAGTTTTTCATAAAAGTCAAAAAATATAAAAAAAGTGCAAAAAGGGGTTGCCCACACTCGAACCCCCGACCACCCACACACAACACATATACCTTAACCAGTTTGCTACATTAGCTCATCCATTCACATAACACACAATCAAATACTAGTACACATTTTCATTTCCTTTTTCTATAAAAAGCCGTAGCTTAATAAGCTCAATTTAGAGCTTAATCGTTAAGCATTTTTGTTTTTCTTATTTTTCTTATGTTCCTGCTATTGTTTAGGACTTTTCTTGAATTTTTCAGATTTTTCTAGCTTTTATTTTATTTTTAATCATTTTTCGAAAGGTAAAATCTTATAAAATACATAAAAAATACAAAAAAGTTTCAGAAAAATACAAAAAAATAATTTTTAGTTTTATAAAAAATATCTTTAGGTTTACATCCAGAAAAATCATTTTTACACTTTTTAGATCTTAAATTTCATTTTTAAGCTTTTATTTTAAATTTTAAAAAATAGGATTTTAATAATAAAAATAGTTAAAAATAGTTTTCTTTGCTTTTATGATATTTTAGACTTTTCTAAGCTTAAAAATCATTTTTCCAAATTTTTAGTACTGAATTTGCTATTTTCTAGGATTTAATTAGATTAAAATAATTTCTAATTCATATTAAATTCAAAAATAATCAAAAAATGTTTTTCTTCTTCCTAAAATTTTCCTTTGTCTTATCTTAGGTTTAGAATTTTAGTTTACATTTTTAGGAGTTAAATTTAGTTTACTTGCTTATTTGTCGCGTTTTAATTGTTTCCCATATTAGTTTAATTGTTTAATTTTTTTTAATTGTCCATTTTAATTGTAGCTTTAGATTATCAAATCATCCATTTTCTTATTCAAATCATAATCCAAACTTAAACAAGGATTCAATTTCACTATTCGTTGGGGAAACGACCCGGGTGATCATACTTACCCGGTTAAATATACGTATTATATATTATATTATATATTTTTAAGAGTGAATTTTATCAAGGGTAACTTGGTAATTTTCTTAATTGCTCTTAGGATTATATTATATTGTTATATATTTTATGTGTATAAAACTTACACATCAATGGGCAAAGTGAAAGGACCATCCAAACACTCAAAGACATGCTTTGATCCTGTGTTATAGATTTTGGAAAAGGATGGGAAAAACACTTACCATTAGTAGAATTTTCTTACAATTACAGTTACCATGCCGGTATTAAGGCAACACCATTTGAGGCACTTTATGGTTGAAAGTGCAGATCACCTGTTTGCTGGGCCAAAGTTAGAGATGTTCGACTTACAGGACCAGAAATAATCCATGACACCACTGAGAATATAGTGCAAATTCGACAACGCTTAAAAGCTGCAAGAGACCGGCAGAGAAGTTATGCCAATGTAAGATGAAAGCCTTTAGAATTTCAAGTTGGAGATCGAGTTATTTTAAAAGTGTCACCTCGTAAAGGTGTCATCCGATTCGGAAAACGATGAAAGCTTAATCCCTAGTACATTGGACCTTTCAAAATCCTTGAACGGATTGGCCCAGTGGCATATAAGCTTGAGCTTCCTAAAGAGCTCAGTAATGTCCATAGTACTTTTCACATTTCTAATCTAATGAAATGCTTATCTGAAGAATCCCTTGTCATTCCAAAGAAAGAGCTTCGGCTTGATGACAAACTCAACTTTGTGGAAGAACCAGTGGAGATCATGGATCGAGAAGTCAAGCAACTGAAACTATACTGTTATCACTTGTGTGGTGGTGCACATGTTTAAGTATATGTGTTATATACGTATTTATTAATTGTGTAGTTTACGTATTTAAAACCGTGTTTCTAATTTGAATAATATCCACATTACATTATACCCGGTTCAATATGCCAAGTACATATAAAACCACTTTTGCTTCATAAAATACCCTTAGGTTTCTGAATTGGCAGAAATGGCCCTTGTAGTTTGAAATAGTCAGTTTACAATTTATACCCTTAAGTTTTCCATATTTACACCTTTAGTCACTCTACTTTACAAAAGTCACACTTTGGTTTAGTTAATGACCCAAACAGCCCCTTAAGTTTTCCCAAATGACAAAAACAGCCCCTTAACTTCCAAAAACAGTGAGATGGGTAGTTTCAACCCTTAAGTTTCAAAGTTGACACTTTTAACCCATAATTGCGCAAAATAATGCATTTTAGTCGTTAAGTTCTAAAAAGTGGCAATAAGTTTTATTAAGCTCCAATAAGCAAAACCAACTGTTTTGGCTTATAAATAAGCTTGGATGAGCTTATTTGTGCTTATTGCCATTTAAACTGTTGGGCTTATAAATAAGCTCGGATGAGCTTATTTTGCGCCTATGCGGCCTGCGGCCCATTAAACAAAACCCGATTAGCCTTTTAGGTCCATTAACGTTTCTAACTAGCTTTTCAAGTGCACATAATCCTTCATTAATCTTATTTAAGTTATAAGAAACTGTTTGGCTAAAAAATAAGCTTGGGTGAGCTTATTTGAGCTTATTCGAGCTTGTTGGGCTTGTTAGCCCATCAACTCTAAACCGAAAGGTAAAAAAAGGTTTCTCATATGATCCCTCTTATTTTCTTATCTCATTAAGCACTTAAGGCCTGTTTACTGTTTGGCTTATTCAATAAGCAAATAAGCTCGTTAATGGGCTTTTGGGCCCATTAAGAGTTCGATAAGCCCCTTAAGCCTTTAGGCTTATTCACTTAAGGTCCATTAGCTATTTTCTAAGTCCATTAAGCCTATTAAACTGTATGAGCTCACCAATAAGCTGTTTAAGCTTATTGTGGCTTATTGGACTTGAATTGGCTACGGTAATGGGCTGTCGAGCCCAACAAGGGTCCGGTTTGGTTTCTATGGTGTATTAAGGTTCGTGAAATTTCAATAAGCATATTTAGCCCCTCAATAAGCTCGTGGAGCTTATTAATAAGCCGTGGACTCTACCTCCATGGCCTGTTGGGCCTGTTGGGCCCCATAGTGGGCTGTCAAGCCCAATGTGACCCGAAAGTGGCCATTTGGCTTACCTATTAGTTTCTAGGACTTTTATCCTTTTGATAAGCACTCGATAAGCAATTATTACTCGTGTTTCACTACATGCATTCGTCTTATTAGCTCTTACATTCGTTCCCAAGCCGAGACATCACGTTTCTATGGAAAGTTAACGTATAGTTTTCTTGTATTTTGTACAAACGAGCAATTAATCACAATGGTTCCCATTATAGTAATTTAGTGAACCCGTTATATGCGTGAAACATGTTAGCACCATACAAGATCGTTTGTACATATAATATATGCGTGAAACATACATGGGTTGAACCATGCACGTTCATGCTCACGTAGGTTGGTTAAATACCAAATTTACGTGACTCATATAACTAGTTAGGAAGAACAACGAATGAGATATGATATGTAAGGCTTAGATCATGACTTACAATAGTCCTAGAGCTTATGTGTTATACCCAATTGTATAACAACCCGAAAGCTCCAAAGCATAGAATACCCAAATCCTTAGCTTGTATACTCCTCTTAATGCTCTCGTATGCGAACCTAGTGCACCTTGAATCCTTAGAAATGAAATGAGGGTGCGTATAGGTTCGATTTATGTATGACCCGAATGTAAGAACAAGAAATGAGGATGGTTTAGCTTGTGAGAGAGTTTGTGAGTTTAGGAAATGTGTTAAGTGTCAATGAGAGTGAGTATATATAGGCTTATGATCTTGTTAGCTCTTCTAGTCTTTGTCTTAACCAAAAACGAGCCCTAAGTGGCGGTTTAGAGGTTTTTAGTTAGCCTCAAATGGTTTCTTGCTAAACCACCCAAGTACATCTCCTGATTACTCAATATTTGTACAAGATTTGCTGCGGCATCAAGGGGGTAAAGGAGAAGTTAAATGGTTATTAACCATTGTGTAATGAGCTAAGTATAGACACTTAGTACATGTTTTAATTAAACATGGGTTGTACAAGTACTTATGGATCATTAGGAGATTTTCTAGTTGATATAAGCATATGGGACGAATTTCTTTTGGGTTATCCTTACCCATATTCGGCCCTAGTGGCTTATTAACACAATAATTCTATAAATTTTGTGCTTAAGGATTAAAAGTGGGTATTGGTTTGAGTCTAGGTAAGTCTAGGTATTTCCGAGGTGTGTCTAAATGCATTTTATTGCGAAACGTAACCCTTTTACGTGACCAATAAAAATAAAACGCGCAAAGTCAATAATTATCTTCCTAATAATTACTTAACACTTGCTTGATGTAAACCTTAATTTATTTGGTGACGTTTATGTTAATTGATTAGTTCTAGTCTATGCGATTTAACATAAAAGTTAAATTAAAAGTAAACGCGTATCGGACCAAAATAAATAGTGACGAATAATAGGAGTCGTAAAATGACATGTAATTTGAGAAATGTTTACACTGTATATTTTTGACGACTTTATTCACACCTCACAGCTTCTTTCAAAACAAACGGTCTTAAAAGGAAACTTGATCGAGTCTGGATTCAAACGCGCATTTGCGACACTCTTTGGTCAAGATCTAGAGACTTTCACAGGCACAATGTTCCTTAACATGGATCAACTAGAAAAGCAACTTAACAATGATGAATTTTAAGAGATTGGATCCATGGCTTCTTTCAAAGTACTCAAGACACAGTTTCAGATGTTCATCAAGTCACGGATTTATTTGGATGATGAATATGTTGTCATGACACGCAACTACTTTATACAATACACTCAACTCGAGATTCCAAATTTCCGTAATATACTGATGTAACACATGGAATCTGTTAAGAAGTCGATTGATGAAAGAGCACTACATAAAAGAGAATATGACACCAGGGTGAATGAAAGACAGATGTAGACAACAGAGGGAAAGGTTGATACGTGTAAAGCATTGGATGCTAGTTTGGTTGACATAGAAAGCAGTGGGACGAAATCAAAAGAGCAGGATACAAGCAGCAGATCAGGGAATGATTCACATGCAGATGATGCAGATATCAGACCCATATGTGATGAAGAGCCAATGGCTGAGGTATAAACGACTGCTAAAATCAATGTCTTTGCTACAAGATAACATCATACTAAGCAACCTGAATTCAATAATGAAGGAGAGGTTGACCAGAATGCTGAACAATGTTATGACACATGTCATTTGCCTGCTAAATTAACTGATAACCAGACAACTAAAATCTCATATCAATCTCTCGAATCTGAAAATATTTTTCTCAAAAAGACCGTTGCCCAATTTCAAAAAGATTTTTTAAGAATGGAAGCGCATTGTGTTAATCTTGAACTTAAATATCAAAATCAAGCTTTAAAAGAAGGGCAACATGGTCAATTTTCGAAAGTAAAAAGTATAGAAACCAAGGTTAAACATGACATAGATGTAATTGAAACAATAAACATCGAATTGGAATATAAGGTAGCTAAATTACTTAAGGAAAATGAGACTTTAAAAAAGCATTACAAAGAACTGCATGATTCTATCAAAACAACGAGAGCTAGGAACATAGAACACCCAACTTCTTTGATTGAAAAAAATGATGACTTCAAAGCTCAACTTTAGGAAAAAGGATTTGCAATTGCAGCATTAAAAATTGAGTTAAGAAAATTAACAGGAAATAGTGTGAATACTAAGTTTGCAAAATCATCAATCGTAGGGAAACCGGTTTCACAACCACATAGAAACCAATCAGTTGTTAGACAACCGACTGCGTTTAAGTCTGAACGACCTAGAATTTCAAAGCCACGATTTGCCTCCCAAGTTGATGTCAATAATAATTTGTCAAAACCAGTCACTACACATTATTTGCCTAAGGTAAAAGAATCTGCTTGTGCAAAACCTCATCACATGATTGCACCTAGCTCATCTAGGTATAGCTCAAATGACATGGTTCATAATCACTACCAAGAGGAAGCTAAGAAAAAGACACAAGAAATAGGTAGGAATTCCAAACCTAGTGTGATACCTTCTACTAGATCACAAAGCACAGTGAATGGTAACAAAGACTATGCCCATAGCAGAACACCCTAGGAATTATAGGAATTTTTCTGACTCCAAACATTTTGTTTGATCCACATGTCAGAAATGTGTCTTTAATGCAAATCATGATTCTTGTGTAACAAAATTCTTGAATGAAGTCAACTCGCGTGTTAAGGTTCCATCCAATATGACAATAAACAGAAACAAACCCATAGAGCAAATAAGTGTTGCAAAGAAACCAGAAAGACATATCCCGAAAGGAAATAGGTTTTCAATCCAAAAGCCTTCTGTTGTGCATGAGAAAATAATGACTCCTAGATCTTGTCTTTGGTGGAAACCGACTAGTAAAATTTTCAAGACAGTTGGTCTTAAGTGGGTTCCTACTGGAAAGATATTCACCTCTAGCACAACTAGGGTTGACAGTGAACCTACAAATGGTTCAAATGACGATATCACTAACCAGTATGAATGCGAACAAACTCTTGATGTCAGTGCAGGTACTCTTAACTTAAGTGCAGGTACATCTTTCAATCCTAAAAAGGAAGGACTCAGAGTTTGGTTGCTGAAAAGACTGATATCTCAGAAACCAGGGCTTCAAGGAATTTTGATCTGATGAACAAGCAATGACTTCTGATCATAACAGTTCAGAACTCAGAATTCACGACCACAGCAATGAACCATCAAGTTCAAAGCTGGTTCTAAAAGTTTACTTTCTCTCTCTAAAGTGTTCATCCAACTACTCTTCTCTAAAACCACCTCTCTTTCCCTAACCTTGTATGTTATTAGATATCATTCAAAAAATATAAAACCTATAAAAACAAAATACAAAATTATAAATTTTCAAAAAGAAAATACGAAATAAAAAAATAGAAAATTTCCAAAAAAATCTTCTCGACATGTCTCTTGGAATCGATAACGTTTACGTAACTAGAAATGACGATTAATATTGTCACGTGTATGTAAATGATGTTCGAGCAAGAGTTTCAAATGCTTTCATAACATGTCATTTCTATTTTTCTTTATGACTTGTAATCGCTCTCAGATTGCAACTCAGACCCGAATGATAAAGGAGAGTGTACGTTTCAGTGCGCTTATCATTAGCGTTAGAAGATAAATCTTCTAACATGATGTTTTTCAAAATGTTGAACACAATTTTTCAAGAATTTCTCAATGACAATTCAAAATCTTTCAAAATTGTGTGTTTAACACTCCATCCCTCATAAAGTTTTACAAGACAATTCTTCTACATTTGGTGTCATTTTTAAAATGAGTCAATTGTTGAGGTGGAGTTTTTTGAAAAACAAAGTTATAATGATTTTGGATACATCATCTCACGAAAATTCTTATGTATTCAAAACATTATCAAAAATCTCTTAATAATAAATCAGTAATAATAATCTTTCAAAATTGTGTGCTCAACACTGTTTTTATACTACTCAATAGATTGTTCGTTATAAGACGAGCTAGTGTCTGAGCATAATTTTTCAAGAATTCTTCAATGACAATTCATAATCTTTCAAAATTGTGTGCTCAACACTGCCTCGACCTTAATTTTATATTCATTTTACAACTTGGTATCATTTTTTTTGGTGCCAAACATATGTAAAATTGAGGGAGAGCAAGTTAATGTTCCATATAATTCATGCTATGAATAATAATATTTTTCTCACAATATTTTCATGACAAATTTTAATCACAAAGTATTTATCAAGAGACCAGTAATTAGTATTTAAAATAAAGGGAGAAAATGTAATTAAAATGTAAACTTGAAAAATCAGTGATCTTATCGAGCTCAAATGCCTAGATACACGTTGGAAAAGGTTTATGGTTACGATCTCATACCCAACAACATCTTAATTTCATGACGATTCTGAAGTCATAAGGTGGTTAGGTTAGGAATTAGTCCTATGATCCAACCAGAACCGGAGGGATCTACCCAAGGACACTCCATAGTTAGAAATAGCAGTCCTTAGGTATGATTGGAGATGAATGAGTATAAGGGAATAATGCCGACTAAGATTGAGCTAACACTAGAACAATCACAACAAGGTGTTAGTAATGACGTCTTGGTAAGCATTGAAGGGGTTGAAGAATGAAAAAGAAATGTATGGATAAAGGGTGAAAAGAAAGAAGCCCTCCCTACACCTTAGGCAAAAACCGGGTCAATACATAATCTATCGGTTTTCACAAAGATGAATTCTGATATTGAAGACGACATCATGGACCCAGTGATGCAATGCACAACCCTCCCCAGCCATTCAAGTTTCTCTCAACAGAAACTTGTCTCATTTGTCACGGAGATACACACGACTTCTATTGACTTTCTCACTCCGAGTTAGTTAATATTGAATAGGTGGCAGTCTGCTCCAGCCTCCGATTACTAAAACCAAAATGCACTAATCGAGTCTAGAGCCAAGAGATCAATAAAATAAATCTCATTAGGACACATTCCATTATAAACACTTGTTGAACACCAATAAGTTCACAAGCTGTTAACAAGATTCCTACTTCATTATCCTTGTGATTTTGCCAGAACATCCGAGTGATACTTAAGGTATTCACAGTGACGATGGAAATCCTGCTTGAGCCAACATCGAAACAAGTCTAAGGTAGTGCATGCGCAAAAAAAAAAATTTTAAAATAAAAAAAAAAATTTAGAATAAAAAAAATTAATTGTAAAAAAAAAACAAATTAAAAATAAAAAAAAAAAAAAAAAATAATTTTTTTTTTAATAAAAATAATTTTAAAATAAAGTTTTTTTTTTAGGGGAAAAAAAAAAAAATAAAAATTTTTTAAAAATATAAGAAAAATTAAAATTTTATTTTTTTTAAAAAATATAAAAAAAATAAAAAAAAAAATAAAATTGAGGGGGGGGGGGGGGGGGGGGGGGGGGGGGGGGGGGGGGGGGGGGTTTTAAAAAAAAAAAAACAAAATTTTTTAAAGGAATAAAAAAATAAAAATTAATAATATAAATTAAATAAAAAAAAAAAAAAAATTATGTGTTTGAAAAAAAAAAAATTTTAAAAAAAAAATGTTTTTAAATGTTTTTTTAAAATTTTTAAAAAATAAATATTAAAAAACCTTCGATTACTAAAACCAAAATGCACTAATCGAGTCTAGATCCAAGAGATCAATAAAATAAATCTCATTAGGACACATTCCATGACAAACACTTGTTGAACACCATTAAGTTCATAAGCTGTTAACAAGAGTCCTATACATTATCCTTGTAATTCTGCCAGAACATTCTGAGTGATGTTCTTTAGCATTCCACAGTGATGAATGGAAATCCTTCCAAAGTCAACATCAAATAGCTCTACGGTAGGTGACTCACGAGATTCTATATGAATCAAGCTTCTGTCAACTGGATATCGATTCGGTCCAGTAAATGAATTGACGACTCAATCAGAAAGATAGTAACTATCTAATTCACTCATATCGTGTTGTCTGCTTTGAGACGTTCTGGTATTAAGAATAAGCAAGTACGGTGAATCTAATGCATACGCGTTAGAGGATCTAAAACTTTGACCTGAAAACAATGCCAAGGAGATTCTTTAAATCTACCTGATCAAAGGTACACTATTTATACTATAAAACAGTCCTACGAAACCGGGGGTTAATGCAACCGAATCTTGACGAATGACAAAGTCATATTCGTCCATATCTGCTGTTTATCACTAACTTTAAAATGCAGGTACAAACGACGATGTTGTAGCCTCATTCCAGCAGAGTCTGATTCATTACCACATGCTCATGCTCAAACCACAAAGACATACTATAAGCATAAAGATTTAAGAATCAAGAAAGCTCAAGAATTAAAGACAAAGACTTCCGCAAACTCTGATATTCAAGATCTTCCTTATAGATATCAAGAATTTCAAGATAAAGATGTCAAGGGAGATTGTTAGCATGCTTTCAAGATGATGCAAAGTATGATCATGTTGGTCAAGACATAAGACCGCAAGATGACAAAGACGACAAAGACAAACAAGGAAAAGATTTAAAGATCTCAAAACCAAAGACAAAGTCAAAGGACAATGATAAAGGCTCAAGATCAAAGATCATAAAGCATGAAGGAACAAGCCTACAACATGATAAAGACCAAAGATTCAAGAACTCAATGACAAAGCAATCTCAACAAGTTCAAAGAAGTAAGATTCAAGATCCCACCTCAAGAATTCAAAGACCACACATTAGGGGAGATTGTTAGCCTCAAATAATATAGAAGCTTAAAATCTGCAAGATACCTCCATAAGGAAACCTCACTTCGGGGGAGATTGTTAGCCTTAAAATATTGAGTCAAATAAAGAAGGTCGGCTATTATTCATGGAAGCTCGGTGTTTACTTAGTAATTGTAATAGGCTAGAAAGGGTAACGAGCTCATTTAACGTAATCTAATATTGCACATGTATCGGGTTAAAGCCCAAAGTAATCCCGAGCCCGAACCAAGTCAAATACCCCTTCTCCACACATGGAGAAGGGTTGGTTGCTCTTTGTATCTTTTACATACACATAGTAATCCACCACTCTTTCTTTTCTCTTTCTAGTTTCTCTCTCTACAATTCTTTTATCTTCCTTCTTTGATTCTCAAGTGAAAATTATATCTTTATTACTAACATATTTTATGCATGAATTGATACTTAATTGGTTATATTTGTTATTTGCAGTAAATATCGAGCAATTGGCGAAGTTTAACTAAAAGGCGCGCATTTTGGATTTTAAACAAAAAAAAATAAAGAATCTGCTCTTCTGATAACCAATATGCCGTATCCATCAAGGAAGATATGGCGTATCTGCGCCTGAACTTCACAAGAAACTACAAAGACATTTTGACCAATACGCCGTATCCAGAAGACTTCATACGCCGTATTCACTAGCGGTTATGAAAGATCCTGGAAGATATTTATTGTAGTCCCCACTCCAAGAAAACCCCAATACGCCGTATTGACTACATCTAATACGGCGTATTGACTGAATTCCATAGGCTATAAATACCAAGACCTAAATACGAATTTAGTGTGCAATTTTTATACCGAAGACTGAGAAGAAGGTATTAACCACCAGGTTTGACTTTTAGGAGAAAATAAAAGCTACAAAGGTCTCGCGATGCCCTTCGATCCATAGGAAAACCCTTGTAAATTCTTATACTCTAAATACGCTTTTGGTTTTTGGTATCATTCATTAACTTGGTTAGGTTACCTTAATCGTTCGTCTATGACATTTATATTCGTTACAATGGTTATTGGCTAATACATTTAGGTATTAGCCATGTTTATGATAATTTAACGTTTGGTTTATGTTTATCTTAATTGCATCTTATAAGTTGTGTGTTGCTTTATGTTTATCAATTTATACTCGTTTATGTGCTTAAGTATGCGACCTATCATTCAACGGGATCTAGAAAACGGACCAAGTAGACTAGATGCCGGGATAGCTCTCTATATTACGGTTTATATATCTAGAGCAATAGAATCACAAATATTAACCTATCTTTACCTCTGGTTTAGTTAACAAGTTGGACTAGCATGTGACCTTTGATCAACAAATAACGTTCTGATTCCTTAGGCAAAGATCTGGACAGTGGACTACTAGTATATAAAGACCCGTTAAGCAGTAAGTTAGTAAAGCCTCGATGAGCTAGGATTCAATAAGATCACCATTATTGTTTTCTAAGATAGATTATAATCAACCATTAATGCTTTATGCGGATGTGGTTAATTGTGACAGAATTTCCACGTTTAGGTTTTAGAAAGAAGTATCACCTAAATCAAGGAATGATATATCGACAACGAGATAAGAAAACCATTTCACTTATAAACTAAACCTGCGTTTTATTAGATTAAATATGGTTAATACGTTTTCCTTACAATAGGCTTGACCGCTTCTCTATCTTCTAAATATCAGCTTGTGTGTGTTAATCGCCCAATCTTAGTCTAAGTAAACCAAAACTCGTGCCAGTCTCTCAGGCTGAAAACCCCCATTCACGTTAGTTTTAGGTTTAACTTAGATATAACATAGAATAATTTAGGACTAACTTAGATAACTAAAATACTGATAGAATTAGCAATTAACGTTCTCGCTCTTAGTGATCAACACCCTGCTTACCAATGAAACTACAACTGATTAGCTACACTGGTTGTTAGTGTTGTTTAAGGTTGATGACATCAAATAACTTCACATTTATATCATCATTTATCCCGAATAAAATAACCACTTTTGTATAATTATTGCAAGAATGTGTACTTAATTGTTTAAAAGTATTATTTGCAGTAATTGAGGAGTGATTTATGAAGACATGCTAAAAGGCGCATATTTTGGAGCTAAAACACAGACATTTGAAGATTACTCATTTCTGACCAATACGCCGTATCCAGGAAAAGAGATACGGCGTATCAGCACCAAGTCTTCACAAGAAAACGCGTGTTCATAATTCCCAACACTACGTATTCACCTTCTGCCATACGCCGTATCCATGAAGATAACTATTCAGAGATACGAAGATATTATTATTTTGGGAATGTATATTATGCTGATCATAAACTTTGCGCGCAATCCAAGGGATACACCTTAATACGCTGAATTGGCCTAGCCCAATACGGCGTATCCATTCTTTTTCAGAGGCTATAAATAGAAGACTCAAAAACGAGTTTTCAGTGTGCAAAATCATATTCTTCATACCATACACATAAAAGACGATTTTCTAAAGAGAAGAAGAGAAACAAAGGTCAAGCATCGATTACAATTCCATAGAAGACACTGTGTAATTTCCTTACTCTTGTAATCATTTAATTTTTGGTATCGTTCAGTAAACCGTTTAGTTTACCTTGGTTAATTGATCATGCTTGTATAATTACAATGGTTATGGGCTAATACCCTTGGGTATTAGCCATCTTAATGAATATTTAATGTTTGGTTTGTTATAAAATCAATTTACTGAATTTATCGTTGAAAGTTTAATTATGTTTATCACATGATACTTGTCTACGTGTTTGAATATGCGACCTATCATTCAACTGGGTCTAGTTACGCCTAACAAGTGAGCTAGATACCGGGATAGCTCTCCATATCGTATTTTATATTATTGGACCAATAGGATCACAAATAACGTTCTGTCTTTGTCTTTAAATTAAGAGCTTAGTTGGACCGGCAGGTGACCCGTAATGTTTCAACAAGTATGTTCTTGATTAATTGATAATGATTTGAATAGTGGACTACGAGTATATAAAATACCGTCAAACAGTAAGTGGGTTAAGTCTCGATGGGTTAGGGTTTATCAAGATCACCATTGCTATAATCCCTAGATAGATTATAATTAAACTAAATGATGCTTTATGCGGATGCGTTAATTGTGACAAGATTCAACGTGTCTAGGTCTTAGGATGATGTCCCGCCTAAGTCTTAAGAATGATATGCCACTTTGAGATAAGAAATCATTGCACTAAATAAACAAACCAACATTTAATCAGATTTAATATGGCTAATACAGTTTTCTATTATTTGGCTTGTACCGCTCTTTTATCTTCTAATTGTTTTCTTGCATATTTATTATGTTTATAATTGATTATTGTCACTATAAAACCTGTGTCAGTCTCTCAGACTGAAAACCCCTCATATCCATTAGAAGCGTATATAGCATAGGTTTAACAAGTAATTAGAATTAACATAACTAGAGTAATTAAAATACTGATAGATTATAAGGTTAACAACCTCGCTCTTAGTGTTTGACACCCTACTTACCACGAAAATCCACCCGATCGGGTACACTGCCTGTTAAAGTGTTGTTTTAGGATAAGTCAGCTAAATATAAAATTAAAACTTGGTAATCAATAATTTGACCCTACACGACATCACATCAAGTTTTTGGCGCCGCTGCCGGGAAGTGAAAAAGTTTAACCTTTAATTTTATTAGTATTTCTAACCATTAGCTTAGAATTAATCCAATTAGTGTAATTTAATTCTGTTTGTAATTGTGTGATTGAATTGTGTTTTTAAATTCAAGCTTTAATTATATTCTGGTCTGTTAATACAACGTATTCACCAGTTGAATACGACGTATCTAACCTTAAACAGATACAGCGTAGTTAGACTTCACTGTGTATACGACATATTGGGCAAAACCTATATGCGTATTTACATCAGAAGTCATTATCCTTGCAAAATTTCCTAGAACAACTTTACTTTGAATCATGTCTTTTATGTCGAGAACATCATTTGGATTCCATCATTTCTAGTTCTCCTACCCGCCAACGAAACTAACACTGGAAGAAATGTTATACAAGTTTATTGACGAAGGAAGACGGGAACAAGAGGAAATGGGGGCGTTCATTAGAGAATTCAAAACAACCAACGAACTATTACTAAAAGAAAGAAACAATTCTCTAAGCGAGCTCGAGTTTAAGGTTTACGGGTTGTCAAAAGCAATTAACATTGCTCAATTATCAAATTAAGAGGTAAAAGGTGTGACTACTAGAGGAGGAAAGACAACAACTGAAATCATTCGCGACACAAATGAAATAAACAAGGAACCACCGACACTTCATCATGAAAAACCCGTAGAACCAGATGAAGTCCTCGTCGAAACCAAACCTCATGAAGCAAAAGAACAAACTATTCAACCACAAACACCACTAATTCCTTTTCCCCACAGGTTAAAGAAAGAAAAAGAAGAAGCCTAACAATGAAAGTTCTTAGAAAACCTAAAACAACTTCACATAAACATTCCATTTACCGAAGCCCTTTCCCAAATGCCAAAGTATGCTAAATTTTTGAAGGGGCTACTATCAAATAAAACCAGGTTAGAGGAAGCTTGCACAGTAACAATGAACGAAAGATGCTTAACATATTGCTAAACAAACTCCCATCCAAGGAAAAAAGACCCTGGAAGTTTCACTATTCCTTGCGATATTGGTCATTTACATATCAATAATGCTTTAGCAGACTTAGGAGCGAGTATAAGCTTAATGCCTTACACGATGTATGAGAAGTTAGGCCTTGGGGAACCCAAACCTACGAGAATGAGCTTAGAACTAGCAGACAAGTCCATTCAGTATCCGCGAGGAATAGTAGAAAACGTACTTATCAAAATTGATAAATTCATACTTCCTATCGATTTTTTTATCTTAGATATGCGGGTAGACTCTAAGATTCTGATAATCTTAGGAAGACCATTTCTAGCAACCGCCTCGACAATGATAGATGTATTTAATAAAAAGATAACACAGAGGGTAGGCAACGAAGAAGTAATTTTTGATGTAGACCAATCAATAAAGAGGCCTCCTACCGCGAATGATGAATGCTATGGGATCGATTTCTTCGACGTAATTATTCATTCGAAAACGCAGGAGTTATTAGAAGATGACCAAATGGACTCATTTTTGGTTAATATCCTGTAAGAGAGCATCGATCTATCCAATTTAGAAAGTTATGATAAGACTGATGAATGTAGAACACCTATACGGCGTATTAAAGAAGTAAATACGCCATATTCACAAGAAACTAAAAACGAGCACCTCTATTCTGCCAGCGCCAACGAAATCGACGAAAAAAGACCAGGACAAAAAGACCTTCCCTCCCACTTGGAATATGCATACCTAAAAGTAGATGAATCTTGTCCAGTAATTATCTCATCCAAACTAACAGAAAAAGAGAAAATTTCACTCTTACAGGTATTAGAAAAACACAAGGGAGCAGTAGCTTGGAAGATGTCAGACATAAAAGGAATAAGTCCGTCATTTTGCACATACAATATCTTAATGGAGGAAAGTTTTAAACCTGTCATTCAACCCCAGCGACGTTTAAATCCGAAAGTCTAAGATGTGGTTTAAAATGAAATCATTAAGTTACTTGATTCAGGGTTAATCTACCCGATCTCGGATATTCCATGGGTGAGCCCTATTCATGTTGTCTCGAAGAAAGGCGGGATGACAGTGGTCTTAAACGACAACAATGAATTAATACCGTCTCGCACAGTTACAGGATGGCGTGTGTGTATTGACTATCGTAAACTAAATAATACAACGCGAAAAGATCACTTTCCTCTCCCTTTTATTGATCAGATGTTAGAACGTTTATTAGGTAATGAGTATTATTGTTTTCTTGATGGTTTTTTAGGGTTCTTTCAAATTCCTATCGCACCAAAAGATCAAGAAAAGATAACTTTTACTTGTCCTTATGGAACTTTCGCCTACAGAAGGATGCCGTTTGGATTATGCAACGCTCTAACAACCTTTCAAAGATGCATGACGGCAATATTCCATGACATGGTAGAAGATTTTATGGAGGTTTTCATGGATAATTTCTCGGTATTCGGTAATTTCTTTGACCAATGCCTAAATAACCTTGATAAAATGCTTGGTAGATGTGAAGAAACCAACCTTGTGCTAAATTAGGAAAAATGCCATTTTATGGTAAAAGAAGGTATAGTTTTAGGACACAAAATATCTGGGAAGTGAATTGAGGTTAATAAAGCTAAAATCGATGTAATTGCCAAATTTCCTTACCCTTCAAATGTAAAAGGTGTTAGAAGTTTTCTGGGGCACGCTGGGTTTTACCGTATGTTCATAAAATACTTTTCTATGATTTCTAAACCAATGACCCAGCTTTTAATGATGGACGCGAAGTTTGATTTTTCTGAATATTGTAAGCATTTAATAAGTTAAAAAAATTTGACCACCGCGCCCATTATAATATCTCCCAATTGGAACGAACCTTTTAAATTAATATGCGACGCTAGTGATTTTGCAGTAGGGGCAGTCTTAGGACAAAGAATAGATGGGAAATTCACACCCATATATTATGCTAGCAAGACCTTGAATGATGCCTAAGCACATTATACCACTACTAAAAAAAACTTCTTGCAGTTTTTCTCTCTTTTGATAAAGTCTAACAACCCGAGTTTTAGGTCAACATTTATCCCGAGCTATGATAATTATTTTACTACGTAATTGATTTTAGTCGTCTATGCTATATAAGGTTTGGTGAAAATTACCGTTTATTGGGAAATTACAAGCCGTGATTGAGTTTCTATTTGTTTTTAGCGTCCGAGAAAGTTAGAAAAATTTATGTTGTCGCTCCGAGAGCGTGATTATTTTATTTTTGTATTTTATGGCGTTTCCCCGAGTTTTTGTAAAAACCGTGTTTAAAGGACGTGTTTTACGTGATTAAACATTTTATTAAATGTTTTAAAGTAAATTTAGTTGGACAGAATAAAAATATTTACGAAAGTGGTGTGACCCGAGTCTTTGGCCGAATAAAATAACAAAAGAAAACGCTTTGTACTAATTTTGAAGGACTAATAAGGATGGAGGGACTAAACGTGTTAAGTGTCTAAAGTTATTTCCTATAAATACAACACTACACACACTTATAATTTCTTTCATAAAATTTTTGTCTTCCTCCTCCCTTGTTCACCCTCCACGACCGACCAAACAAACACACACCCAAATCGGATTAATTTTTGACATGCAATACAATCCAAATACAAAATATTAATCCCCACATCAAGGCCTACACATCCCACAAATAAAATCTCACATGCAATGAGTATTTTGAAAGTTAGAAATTTGGTCAAGTTCATGTGATTTTGATCTTAATAGGGTGTTTATAGTTGCTAGATTAGTGTTATTAGCAAGTGGTTTGATTGAAAAAGGTTTGGTTTGTTTGGTTTGGGTGTTCGTTCTATTTCAAACCAAAGGAGGAAACCAAAATTGATTTTTGTTATAGCATTGTGAGTATTCTAGTTACATTTTTAGGAGGTTAATTTGATGTTATTGCGTGTATTATGTTATATGCTATAGGTAGGGGTGTTAAAAAAAACCGAGAAACCGAGAAACCGAGCCGAACCGATTAACCCGAAATCGGAAAAACCCGAAACCAAAGAAACCGAAACCGTAAAAAACCAAAACCGAAAAAACCCGCTTATCATGGTTCGGTTTCAGTTTTTACATTTAGATATCCGCGGTTAACCGAACCGAACCGTACATATTATACATGATTATTTTTTTAACTAATATTCAAATAATTGTACAACTGTTAACCAATTATTGCAATACTTTTATTGTATAATGAGTAATTAGCTCCTAATGTAAACATTTTTGTAAAAATCTATGTGTGAAAATTGATTAATGTAATCGTAATCTATAAAAGTCGAGTAATATTTTTTTGTTAATATATTATATATGAGTATTTGAATGCAATTATTGTAACGAAATAAGTTTTATATGACTTTTAAATTTAATGTCGTTTAATTTTACTAGAAATACATTTATGTTTTATACCATGTTATTGTTTATACGGTTAAACTTGATTCAACGTCAAAGACGGTTAAACGTGACTCGAACCGCGAGTAACCGCTCACTTTGGGTACCCGCATGTCCGGTTACCCGCCTAGTATGGTTCGGTTTAGGATAGTAAAAATAATTACCCGCCCCGCGATAGATAGTTTAAATCTTCCAACTAACCGGGTCGAACCGCCCCGCGAACACCCCTAGCTATAGGATTCAAGTGCGGAAATTATTGAAAGCATATTTGATAATTGATCGAAGTTTGATGGTTTTGGTATATTTACAAATGCTAGTTAAACATGTTTTGATAGTTGGTTTAAGTCAAAAATGTCATTTTAATGGGTTTTGAGTTGATTAAGTTTGACCAGAAAGTTTGACCGCCTCGTAGCGAGTCAAGAAGTTTTTGAAAGTTATTTTTGATAATGAAAAGAGATAGAGTTCGACTTTAGCTACGTTTCGCTAGGTGGATCGTCACGTAACTCTTAATAACGAACGTTTTACGACCAAGTCAAATTTGGTAATTATTGGTGTAAAAGTCAACTACGAAGTTGGACTTTCAGTATACTTTTGAATATGGGTTATAATGAGCAATGGGGTTGTAATGTTAATTAATTAAAGATGAAATATGAAGTTCGGATAATATTATCCTTACTTTCGGCAACTTTATAAAAATCAAAACTTTATGAAAAACGTTATGATATTGTTAGTGCGTCAAAGTGAAACGTTTTTGCGTCGCATTTGGAGATTGTAGTATATAATTGTATATACGTAATAGTGATATATATATATATATATATATATATATATATATATATATATATATATACATATATATAGATGCATGTATGCATTACATGAATAATTTACTTTTAGTCACGTACCGCTATATATGTATTATATAGGTCGCGGTTGAGACGTGAAGTTATTTGCGCGTGTTGATTGATTGATTGAATTGGATCATTTACTTAAGGTGAGTTCATAGCCTCGGATTAAATTCTTTTAAATGCTTTTAAACCCGCGAGGGGGATATATGTTTGTTTTATAAATCGAACACATATGATTTTATGGTATGCTGGACCCGATTATGAGATTGTTTCCGCATAAGTAGCTATTGTCGAAGTCCCTTATTTCATGAACCGTTAATTGCCTTGCGAGGTGAACGCTAATGCATTAAATAGATCTATTGGGTTTGACAACCCCATTCGCGGTATGAATCTTTATGAACACCCGGTCAAACGGACGTTTTGTAGTAGGTATATGACAATATTACCTTGTTCTGGGGTAAATTGGCATATGAAAAGATATATGTTTGTTAACGTTTGGTGTCATGAGCTTAATGCGTAAAAGTAAAGAGATGTTATACATTGTATTCGTTGCAATGTTTTCCCGAGAACTAATTATTTGTTCAAAGATTATTTCTTATGGATTATTTTAAACTCTATGAATTTCACTCAACAATTTTGTTGACGTTTTAAACATGTTTTATCCCAGGTATCCAAGGATGAAGGAAACGATGGCGTGGAGGTGTCGTGCGTGTGATGATTTGGTGAAAGACTACTTATGTTTTCCTTGTCTTTCAAAAACAATATCTGAATGTGTTTTAAAACAATATCTTTAAATTTGAAACAATTGTTTTTCAAATGTTGTATGGTTGTGATTACGATTCTTGTGGGGACCTAAACGCATTTTTCTCTGATTAATAATGGAACATATGTTTGTAAAACGTCTCATTTGGGTCGTTTTCTATTATCTTGGTGAATGGTGCTATTTAGTGACACCCAATTGCAATTTCTGCCGCACAATCTAAAAATGTGGGTGTTACAGAGTGGTATCAAGAGCTTAAGGTTATAGAGAACTAGGTCGAGTCTTTTTGAAAACCTAAACTATAACGCTTTTACACGCACGCCAAGACTCCTCTTTGCCATTGGTTACTTATAGAAAGAAATGGTATATTTATGCATGTGTTGTAGGCATAAATTGTTATGTATAGGTATATTTATGCATGTGTTGTATGCATAAATTGTTATGTATTGGTATATTTATGCATGTGTTGTATGCATAAATTGTTATGTAATGATATATTTTTGCATGTGTTGTATGCATAAATTGTTATGTATTGGTACATTTATGCATGTGTTGTATGTATAGAATGTTATGTGATTATATAATAATTATTATTATATATGTTTGGAGTATATTTGAACTATATACTGAACGAGAATGTCACAAATCGTGAATTTTTATTTGTTGTGCACTTATGCGAACTGTTATTTTGGATAATAGTATTCTTATTGGAACACTATTGAATAAGTATTATATGATATTTCTAGATTATCATGGCAAACGTAATTCCTCCCGATCATGTGGATGATTTACCCGTAGTTGAGCCGAATCAACCCGATGATGTTCTTGTTATTCTTGAGCCTGTCTTAGTAGATGAAGACAAGGACCCAGAAGAGGAAGAATTTGAGGAAGAAGAAGAACCTTAAGAAGAAGATGATATGGCAGTAGACATCAAGGAAAATGAGAATGAGCCAGATTTGACATATACTTATGAAGAGGTGGATCATCTTAACCCTCCGCCACCTGCTTCTGATTCAGAGCCTAAGGATGTGATTGAGGTTGAGGACACGGTTGAGTCCGAGGATAAGACCGTTCCTGCTAGTGTCCATGAGGTAGGTGAGTCATCTACTGCCCCTTTCCTTTGAGAGGACAGTGATGGTCTGTTGCGTGGTCTCATGAGAAGGGACATTAACTCTCTTTTTGGTCAGATGACTTATCTTTCAAGACGATTGTGTGGTCGCAGGACGAGTATTATGGTAAGCTAATTTTGGATTTGGGTAATGAAGTGCGATCTAGTATGGAAGAAGGAACGGCTACAATGGAAAATCTGGTTAGAAAGCTTGGTAATGCCGAAGAAAGAGCTGAGTGTAAGAGGTTGAAGAAGGAACTGGAATAAGCAAGGTTTAGCAACACACTTCTTCGTATGCAGAAAGAGCGAGTCGAGAGAGACCTATATTGGACTAGAGTTCGAGCTCATGAGTTCTATTGAGAGATGATTCATAGGGGATTTGTGTTTGAAGAAAGACCGAATGAGGCTATCGATGTTCCGGTTGAAGAAGAGAAGAGTCCATCATCTGAGCCGCGAGGATCTCCTAGTGATTCTTAGTAGTTTAGTTTCATTAGTAGTATCTTTATTGTGTAATCACTAAACTGAATCCTCAGTTAGTAGACTTGATGCTATTGGTTGTAACGATTTGTATCATTTCATGAAACAATGCAACTATGTATTAACTCTTTTGTGATGAATAATGAATGACTATCTTTTGATTACTACTTGATGTTGTGTGACTGTGGTTGTGATTGATTTGTCATTGTACCATGTATGAGTATATCATGTTATGAATGCTTATTAAATTTTTTTCTGTGTGACGTGACAGAATCGTGCCTCCAAAGTCTGCACCTTTGACTCAAGCTACTGTTTAGCAAATGATCAAAGAAAGTGCCGATGCCGCTATCGTTGCTGAGCGGGCAAGACATGTGAATGCTGGGAATGATGCTAGAGGATCTAGACCAGTTAGGGGTCAGGATACCACACCTGTTGTTCGTGAGTGCACTTTTGCTGGATTTATGAAGTGCAATCCTACTGTTTTTCGCGGTACTGAAGGAGCTGTCGAATTACAAAGATAGTTTGAGAAAACTGAGAGTGTTTTTAGAATCAGTGAATGTGTAGAGGGTAAGAAGGTGAAGTTTAATGCTGCTACACTGCAAGGACCTGCTTTGACTTGGTGGAACTCTAAGGTTGCAATAATGGGTTTGGATACTGTGAACCAAATGCCTTGGACTGAAATGAAACAATTGATGACTGCAGAGTTTTGCCCTATAGAAGAAATTCAAAGAATGGAGCACGGATTGTGGAACATGAGGGTTAAGGAGTATAACATTGTTGCTTATACTCAGAGATTTAATGAGTTAGCTTTGATGTGTCCGAGAATGGTCGAGCCTGAAAGTGTAAAAGTGGATGCTTACATCCGAGGATTTTCTGAGAACATCAAGGGTGAAGTTACTTCTTCTAGGCCTACCAACTTGAATGAAGCTGTGCGTATGGCCCATAATTTGATGGACCAAAATTCACAAGCTAGGAATGAAAGGATTTTGGAAGGAAATAAGCAAAAGTAGGAGAACTTTCAAAGTGGGAACAATAGTGGTAAAAGCAACCACAAGGATAACTCACGCCAATCTTCGCAGAATAATCAAAAGCAAGGGAATGCGCGAGCTATGACTACTGCTCTGACTGAGAGAAAGGTGTCTTCTGGATCACTTCCTGTGTGTCAACGTTGCTTTACTCGCCATGTTGGTCCATGTACGATCAAGTGCCACAAGTGTGGAAAGGTTGGGCACAAAGCGAGGTATTGCAAAGAAAAGAGTGTTGCCATGGGTGCTAACGCTCAGCCTGTTTGGACTTGTTATGATTGTGGTGAGCAAGGTCATATGAGGAACCGATGTCCAAAGAAGGTCAAGCAAGAGGAAACTGGAGAAGTTTATGGCCGAGCTTATTCGATTAAGGATGCTGAGCCACAAGGTCTGAATGTGGTTACGGGTACGTTTTTACTCAATAACCGCTATGCTTCTGTTTTATTTGATTCAGGTTCTGATAGGATTTTTATGGACACTAGATTTAGTTCCATGCTTGATATCGATCCAGTTAAAATAGATGCCAATTACGAGGTAGAGTTAACCGATAGAAGGATAGTTATTACGAACACTGTTTTAAAAGGTTGCACTTTGAATTTAGTGAACCATCTTTTTGAAATCGATCTCATGCCGATTGAGCTTGGTATGTTCGACATAATAATTGGTATGGATTAGCTTGTCAAGCAAGATGCTGTTGTGGTGAGAAGGTTGTTCGTATACCTTATGGAAACAAGACGTTGATAGTCGAAAGTAACAAAGGTATATCTCGACTAAAGGTCATATCTTATATTAAAGCCCGCAAGTATATCAAACGAGGCTGCCATTTGTTTTTGGCACATGTGACTGAGAGGAAACCGAAGGAGAAACGATTGGAAGACGTGCCTGTAATTCATGACTTTCCTGAGGTATTTCCTAATGATTTGTCGGGATTGCCATCGCCGAGGCAAGTAGAATTTCAAATTGATCTGGTACCGGGGGTTGCACTTGTTGTACGTGCATCGTATCGTCTGGCACCGTCTGAGATGAGAGAGTTCTCGGTACAACTGCAAGAGTTGTTAGAGAAAGGATTTATTCGTCCAAGTTCATCACTGTGGGGATCACCAGTGTTGTTAGTAAAAAAGAAAGATGGATCCTTTCGAATGTGTATAGATTACCGCGAGTTGAACAAGTTGACTGTTAAGAATCGTTACCCTCTCTTGAGAATCGACGATTTATTTGATCAACTTCAAGGTTCGAGCGTATATTCTAAGATCGACCTGCGATCAGGATATCATCAGCTTCGCATTAAGGAAGAGGACCTTCCAATTACAGCATTTAGAACTCGGTATGGTCACTTTGAGTTCCAAGTGATGCCGTTTGGATTGACAAATGCGCCTGCTATGTTTATGGACTTGATGAATCGAGTATGCAAGCCATATCTTGATAAGTTCATCGATGATATTTTGGTTCATTCCAAGGACGAAGAAGAGCACGAAAAGCATTTGAAGATTATTTTGGAGCTGCTTAAGAATGAGAGATTGTACGCCAAGTTTTCAAAGTGTGATTTTTGGCTAGATTCGGTACAATTCCTTGGTCATGTGATTGATCGTAATGATGTTCATGTTGATCCTGCCAAGATCGAAGCCATTAAGAATTGGACCGCACCAACGACACCAATGGAGGTGAAGCAATTTCTTAGATTGGCTGGTTACTATCGAAGGTTTATTAAGGGTTTTTCTTTGATTTCTAAGCCACTTACCAAATTGCCTCAAAAAGATAAGAAATACGAGTGGGGAAAAGAAGAAGAGGAAGCTTTTCAGACCCTGAAGCAGAAATGATGTAGTGCACCGATCTTAGCGTTGCCCGAAGGAATGGAAGATTTTGTGGTTTATTGCGATGCGTCACTTAAGGGTTATGGAGATGTGTTGATGCAAAGGGAAAATGTGATAGTGTATGCTTCTCGACAATTTAAGGTCCATGAAGAGAACTACACTACTCATGATTTAGAGTTGGGGGTCGTTGTTTTTGCTCTTAGGTTGTGGAGACATTATTTGTACGAGACTAAGTGTGTGGTTTTCACTGATCACAAGAGTCTCCAATACATTCTCAATCAGAAAGAGATAAAAATGAGACAACGTCGCTGGATTGAGTTGTTAAGCGATTATGATTATGAGATTCGGTATCATCCTGGAAAAGCAAATGTTGTGGATGATGCCTTAAGTCAGAAGGAAAGGAATAAGCCATTACGTTTCCGAGATTTGATGATGACTGTTCACAACGATCTGCCTAAACAAATCCTTAAAGCTAAAAAGGAAGCAATAAAGAAGAAGAATGTGAAGGTAGAAAATTTAGGGAGATTGGTTAAGCAAATATCTGAGTTTTGCCCTGATAGAACGCGTTGTTTTAGAAATCGTATTTGGTTGCCTCAATTCGGTGGATTGAGAAATTTGATTATGCATGAGTCACATAAGTCCAAGTATTCTATCTATCCGGGATCGGACAAGATGTATAAAGATTTGAAGCTGTTGTATTGGTGGCCGAATATGAAAGCTGATATTGCCACATATATTAGCAAGTGTATGACTTGTACGAAGGTTAAAGCCGAGTATTAGAAACTGTCTAGGTTGCTGCAACAAGCTGAGATTCCTGTTTGGAAATGGGAAAGGATTACTATAGATTTCGTTTTTGGATTGCCTAGAACGCCGAGTGGGTACGATACGATTTGGGTCATTGTCGATTGACTGACCAAATCAGCTCATTTCCTACCAATGAAGATAACTGATACTATGGAGAAGCTCACACAACTTTACTTGAAGGAAATTTTATGTAGACATGGTGTTCCTATTTCAATCATTTCGGATCGAGACAACCATTTTACGTCTAGATTCTAGAAATCGCTTCAGAAGGCGTTAGGGACAAATTTAGATATGAGTACCGCTTACCACCCACAGACGAATGGTCAAAGTGAAAGGACTATACAAAGGCTTGAAGATATGCTGCGTGCCTGTGTGATCGACTTTGGAAGTAGTTGGGATCGCCATTTGCCATTGGTCAAGTTCTCACACAACAATAGTTATCACGCGAGTATTAAGGCTGAACCATATGAGGCTTTGTACGGACGGAAATGTAGATCACATGTTTACTGGAGTGAGGTTGGAGACAACCAACTCACCGGTCCAGAACTGATTTGTGAAATGACTAAGAAGATCGTTCAGATTAAGAACCGCTTGTTAACTGCCCGTAGTCGTCAGAAAAGCTACGCGGATAAGAGATCTAAGCCATTAGAATTTAGAGTTGGAGATATAGTACTGCTCAAGGTATCTCCGTGGAAGGGCGCTATGCATTTTGGAAAGCGAGAAAAGTTGAGTCCACGTTACATTAGGCCATTCAAGATTCTAGCTAGAGTTGGTCCTGTGGCTTACATGTTGGAGTTACTTGAAGAGTTGAAAGGGATTCATAGTACTTTTCATGTTTCAAATCTCAAGAAATGTTTAGTGGAAGGCGATAATGTTGTTCCGATGGACGAGATTCAACTTGATGGAAGCAATGAAAAGGAAAAATGTAAGGGCGGAAAAGTTTAGGGAGATTGATTAAGCAAATATTCGAGTTTCGCCCCGATAGAACGCGTTGATTTGGAAATTGTGTTTGGTTGTCGCGATTCGGTAGATTGAGGGATTTGATTATTCATGAGTCACATAAGTCTAAGTATTCAATCCATCCGGGATCGGACAAGATGTATCAAGATTTGAAAGTTGTGTATGGGTAGTCCGAATATAGAAAAGCTCGATATTGCCACATTATGTTAGCAAGTGTCAAACTTGTGCAAAGGTTAAAGATGAGCATAGAAACCCGTCTGTGTTGCTTGCAACAACCTAAGATTTTTTCTGTTTGGAAAAGGGTAAGGGCTCACTATAGATTTTGTGAGTGGACTGCCTAGAACGTCGAGCGGGTATGATACGATATGGGTTATTGTCGATCAACTAACCAAATCAGCTCATTTCCTACCAATGAAGAAGACTGATACTATGGAGAAACTCACGCAACTTTAATTGATGGAAATTGTATGTAAACATGGTGTTCCTATTTCGATCATTTCAGATCAAGATAGCCATTTTACGTCTAGATTCTAGAAATCGCTTCAGAAGGCGTTTGGGACAAATTTGGATATGAGTACCGCTTACCACCCTCAAACGGATGGTCAAAGCAAGAGGACTATACAAACGTTTGAAGATATGTTGCGTGCATGTGTGATCGACTTTGGAAGTAGTTGGGATCGCCATCTGCCATTGGTCGAGTTCTCATACAACAATAGTTACCACGCAAGTATTAAGGCTGCACCATATGAGGCTTTGTACGAACGAAAATGTAGATCACCTGTATGCTGGTGTAAGGTTGGAGATAGCTAACTCACCGGTCCAGAACTGATTCGTGAAATGATCGAGAAGATCGTTCAGATTAAGAACCGCTTGTTAACTGCCCGTAGTAGTCAGAAAAGCTATACAGATAGAAGAACTAAGCCGTTGGAATTTGAAGTCGGTGATATGGTACTGCTCAAGGTATCGCCGTGGAAGGGCGCTGTGCGTTTTGGAAAGCGTGGAAAGTTAAGTCCACGTTACATTGGGCAATTCAAGATTCTAGCTAGAGTCGGTCCAGTAGCTTATACGTTGGAGTTACCTAAAGAATTGAAAGGGATTCATAGTACTTTTCATGTTTCGATCTTTGGAATGTCTTAGCGGAGGCGTCATTTGTAGTTCCGATGGACGAGATTCAACTTGATGATAAGTTGTATATGACTTAAGTGCCAGTGGAAATTGTAGATCGGGAGGTCAAGCGGCTTAAGCAAAGTCGGATACCTATCGTTAAAGTTTGTTGGAATTCGCAAAGAGGTCCATAATTTACTTGGGAGCGTGAGGATCAGATTAAGAAAAAGTACTCTCATCTCTTTACGAGTAAGGACGAAGCGAGAAAGAGCAGATAAGTCAAGCTGAGCACCAGGATGGGGATCCCTAAAGGAGGGGAGAATGTAACAACCCGAGTTTTAGGTCAACGTTTATCCTGAGCTATGACAATTATTTTACTACGTAATTGATTTTAGTCGTCTATGCTATATAAGGTTTGGTGAAAATTTCCGTTTATTGGGAAATTACAAGCCGTGATTGAGTTTCTATTTGTTTTTAGCGTCCGAGAAAGTTAGAAAAATTTATGTTGTCGCTCCGAGAACATGATTATTTTATTTTTGTATTTTATGGCGTTTCTCCGAGTTTTTGTAAAAACCATGTTTAAGGATCATGTTTTACGTGATTTAACGTTATATTAAATGTTCTAAAGTAAATTTAGTGAGACGGAATAAAAATATTTATGAAAGTGGTGTGACCTTAGTCTTTGGCCGAATAAAATAACAAAAGAAAACGCTTTGTACTAATTTTGAAGGACTAATAAGGATGGAGGGACTAAAAGTTTAAGTGTCTAAAGGTATTTCCTATAAATACAACACTACACACACTTATAATTTCTTTCACAAAATTTTTGTCTTCCACCTCCCTTGTTCACCCTCCATGACCGGCCAAACAAACACACACCTAAATCCGATTAATTTCCGACATGCAATACAATCCGAATACAAAATATTAATCCTGTCATCAAGGCCTACACGTCCCACTAATAAAATCCCACATGAAATGAGTATTTTGAAAATTTGAAATTTGGTCAAGTTCATGTGATTTTGATCTCAAGAGGGTGTTTATAGTTGCTAGATTAGTGTTATTAGCAAGTGGTTTGATTGGAAAATGTTTGGTTTGGGTGTTCATCCGATTTCGAACCAAAGGGGGAAGCCAAAATCGATTTTTGTTATAGCATTGTAAGTATTCTAGTTACATTTTTAGGAGGTTAATTTGATGTTATTGCGTGTATTATGTTATATGTTATAGGATTCAAGTGCAGAAATTATTAAAAGCGTATTTGATAATTGATCAAAGTTTGATGGTTTTGGTATATTTACATAGGCTAGTTAAACATGTTTTGATAGTTGGTTTAAGTCAAAAATGTCATTTTAATGGGTTTTGAGTTGACCAAGTTTGACCAGAGAGTTTGACCGCCTCGTAGCGATTCGAGAAATTTTTGAAAGTTATTTTTGATAATAAAAAGTGACAGAGTTCGTCTTTAGCTACGTTTCGCTAGGTGGATCGTCACGTAACTCTTAATAACGAATGTTTTACGGCCAAGTCAAGTTTGGTAATTTTTGGTGTAAAAGTCAACTATGAAGTTTGACTTTAAATGTCAAACTTGCGTATACTTTTGAATATGGGTTATAATAAGCAATGGGTTTGTAATGTTAGTTATTTAAAGATGAAATATGAAGTTCGGATTATATTATCCTTACTTTCGGCAACTTTCTAAAAATAGAAACTTTATGGAAAACGTTGTGATATTGTTAGTGCGTCAAAGTGAAATGTTTTGCGTCGCACTTGGAGATTGTAGTATATGATTGTATATACGTAATAGTTATATATATATAGATGCAAGTATGCATTATATGAATTATTATACTTTTAGTCACGTACCGCTATATATGTATTATATAGGTCGCGGTTGAGACGTGAAGTTATTTGCGCTTGTTGATTTGATTGAATTGGATCTTTTGCTTAAGGTGAGTTCATAGCCTCGCATTTAAATCTTTTGATTGTTTTATAAACCCGCGAGGGGGATACATGTTTGTTTTATAAAATCGAACACATATGATTTTATGGTATGCTGGACCCGATTATGAGATTGTTTCCGCATAAGTAGCTATTGTCGAAGTCCCTTATTTCATGAACCGTTAATTGCCTTGCGAGGTGAACGCTAATGCATTAAATAGATCTATTAGGTTTGACAACCCCGTCCGGGGTAAGAATCCTTGTGAACACCCTGTCAAACAGACGTTTTGTAGTTAGAAGTAGTAGGTATATGACAATAATACTTGTTATGGGGCAAATTGGCATATGAAAAGATATATGTTTGTTAACGTTCGGTGTCATGAGCTTAATGCGTGAAAGAAAAGAGATGTTATACATTGTATTCGTTGAAATGTTTTCCCGAGAACTAATTATGTGTTCAAAGATTATTTCTTATAGATTATTTTAAACTCTATGAATTTCACTCAACAATTTTGTTGACGTTTTAAACATGTTTTATCCCAGGTAACCAAGGATGAAGGCAACGATTGAGTGGAGGTGTCGTGCGTGTGATGATTTAGTGAAAGACTACTTATGTGTTCCTTGTCTTTCAAAAACAATATCTCAATGTGTTTTAAAACAATGTCTTTAAATTTGAAACAATTGTTTTTCCAATGTTGTATGGTTGTGGTTACGATTCCTGTAGGGACCTAAATGCATTTTTCTCTAATTAATAATGGAACACATGTTTGTAAAACGTCTCATTTGGGTCGTTTTCTATTATCTTGGTGAATGGTGCTATTTAGTGACACCCAATTGCAATTTCCGCTGCGCAATCCAAAAATAGGGGTGTTACATAAATTTCTCCCCTCTTATTTTATCAAAACTATAGTCTACACTGATAATTCTGCTTTAAAGTATTTGTTCAGTAAATAGCATGCCAAACCAAGGCTTATCAGATGGGTTCTACTTCTACAAGGATTCAATATCAAAATAAAAGATAAAATAGGAGCAGAGAACTTGGCTTTCGATCACCTATCGAGACTAGAGATCCCAAATATGGGAGAATTAGCTGAAGATGAAATCGCTGATAAATTTCCCGATGAGCATTTGATAATATTGAAGGCCAAGCATAATGACGAAGAGCCATGGTATACGAATTATATAAACTACATTGTCGGAAAAGTTGTACCTCCAAAATGGACACCGAAAAGGAAAAACGGTTCTGCTCTCAAGTAAGGAATCATTTTTGGGACGAACCATTCGCATTTAGACTATGTCCAGACAATGTAATGAGAAGATGCGTGGCTGGAAATGAAATTCTTAAAATCTTGGCACACTGCCATTTTGGTCCCACTTGGGGACATCACAGTGCCTCAATTACAGGAAGGAAAGTTTATGAGGCAGGATTCTATTGGCCTAGTATCTTTAAGGATGCTTAAGATTATGTGATGAAGTGCGATGCATGTCAAAAATTAGGAAACATATCATAATGTAATGAGATGCCTTAAAATAATATTCAGGTATGTGAAGTATTTGATGTCTGAGGACTAGACTTTATGAGACCCTTTCTTGACTCCAGGGGTAACAAATATATTTTAGTAGCAGTTGATTACATGTCTAAATGGGTTGAAGCTCAAGCATTCCCCACAAATGATGCTCGTGTAGTGGTTAAATTTTTAAAAGGATTATTTGCCAGATTTAGAATTCCTAAAGCCTTAATCAGTTATGGGGGACACACTTTTGTAACTTTCAGATGGAAAAAGCATTATTAAAATATAGGGTAACCCATAAAATATCAACGACATATCACCCTCAGACCAACGGGCAAACCGAAGTCACCAACAGAGCTATTAAGCGCATCTTAGAAAGGCCGGTCGGATATAACCCAAAGGACTGGTCTAAAAAACTCAACGATGCATTGTCGGCATTTAGAACCGCTTAAAAAACTCCAACAGGATGCACCCCCTTTAGAATGGTTTATGGTAAAGCTTGTCATCTTCTGGTCGAGATTGAACATAAAGCATATTGGGCATTGAAACAGTGTAATATGGATCTTACGGCTCCTGCAAAGAATCGTTTCATGGAGTTGAACGAGTTAATAGAATTACGAGATGGAGCTTACGAGAATACTCAAATCTACAAGGAAATAACCAAGAAATGGCATGATTCTAGACTACGAGGAGATAAAAAATTTATAAATGGAGAAAAGGTCTTATTATTCAACTCTCGCTTGAAGTTACATCCGGGGAAACTCAATTCAAAATGGTTCAGACCTTTCGTTGTAAAAACCATGTACCCATATGGAGCAGTAGAAATCACCAATAAAAATGGTTTGAGCTTTAAGGTCAACGGTCAAAGGTTAAAAAAATACTACGATAGAAGTTTCAATACGAAAGATAACGAGATCATTGAACTCAATGAAGAATGACATGAAAAGGAAAAAGTTGAACTTAACGACTAGCTAAAAAAAGTGCTTCCCGAGAGACAACCCGGTCATTTTTAAATTGTTTGAATTGTTTTTAAATGGTTTTCAAGAGTCTGTCTTCCCATACACTCCATACGGCATATGGATGTGTCTGGATGTTATTAGTCTGTAGTTTAAATTAAGTACTTAAAAAATTCTAATTATTTTTACAGGAACCATACGACATATCCTAGAGTTTGGGATACGGTGTATTGATCCATGTACAGTTGTGTGTTTAATTATTTTCCTGCATTGTAATTTTTGTATAACCGAGTTAGGAATCACACTTTTGTCTTCAAATATTTTATGCAGGACCTTGCTTTAAGGAAAATTGATGATATGGTATACTCTGAAAAAGACATGTGTTGAACTCGTACGAAGCATTCTGAAGCCTCGTCAATACACTTTGCTCAAAGAACTCAAGTTGGAGAATCATCCCGAGCAACATATCATGGGAGTTCCTCGTTCTAATTCCATTTCCCAATTTCTTTTAATTGATTTATCTATACAACGAGGACGTTATATAATCTAAGTAGGGGGATGGAGAATTAGAATGCCTACTTG
>BQNB010060473.1:0-17867 GCA_026074375.1 Tanacetum coccineum
TAATTTTTAAGATTTCAGAAGGAGGTTATGGCATAACCATAGTGGTTACGTCATAATCAAATGGTAAAAATTTTAAGTTTTTAAGGTGTTACGGCGTAACTGTGAAATGGGTTACGTCATAACTTTAGTGGTTACGGCGTAACTAAAGCTGTTACTCCGCAACTATTGCAATTTCAGCAAAGTTACCACCTGATTATGAGTCGAGCCGTTCTCGATAAATGCCTCCTAGCTCCTGGATCATGTAAAACAAAGTTGAAAACATACAAACTAACTAATATGCATAATGAAAGATAGTCATGGGGTGCCTCCCACAAAGCGCTTATTTTTGTTTGAGTCACGAGCTTGACTCCACCCTTATTTACTAAGTAATAAGGTGTTCCTTCCCTCATTCGAGATTAAGTGCGAATAAGAGTAGCAAGGAACACCATGTATTGCTACTAGGTAGGGGAATGACAAATTGGAACCATACTGCTGTTGAAATTTCATTTCCCTTGATGATTGGCTCACTTGGTGTAGTAATTTCCGAATGAAGGTCTTACAATTATATGTTTTTATAACAGGGTTATCATATTCTTTTTCGGCAACCTCTGTAATATGAGAAAATTCCTCCTCAAATTTGTTTAGAAGCTTGTTAGACAAAGGATTTGTAGTCGGTGCTACATAGTCATCGTCATGTTGTGTGATGTGAATCGTCTGAGGGGTCAAAAGTTGCACTGCACTATCATTTAGAGGAATATCATAATCCTGTTCCTTTTCCCTTACAATTTTATCCTTGTCATGTGTTGGGAATTATTCATTCCTGACTTAGTATCGTTAGTGATAATACTTAGTACCGATAGTTATAGTTAGTACTAATAGTACAAAGTGTTAAGTACTGATCAGTTAGTTAGTATCGTTAGTAGAAAATAGTTAGTACCGTTTAAGAGATATGTATGAGATATTATAGGAAAAGATATGTATTATCTTTTATGCGTTTTGTAAGTCTGTTAGGGTTTATCCTTGATCTATAAAAGGAATCCTCATGGCATAGTTAGAGATATCAGTTAAATATACATCTCATACAATCATATCTCATAGTTAGTAATCTGTAATCACTTTAGCAGATTAATAGAAATCAAAGTTTAGTTTATTTATTGTTCTTCTTAATACTATTATGTAGATTCCGCATATACAATCAATATTTATAGTCAGTGTTTCTATATAGTCAATCTGTATTTATACAAGTTGGCTATCACCCTTAGGAGGCTGCAAAGATCTGTTCAGTTTGGGACTCACAAAGGAGTTCCAAAAGGTATTAATGTCGACACTCTAGATCCTCAACACAGTGATAAACAAAAAAGAAATACAACTCATCATATAACAGGTTAAAAAGCTCGTATCAAGGTAGTTTTGCATATTTTTTCTGTAAAATACAAGTTAGTTCAATTTTACCATAAACATAACCATTTGCTTATTCCAAAAGAGTACAAACACTATACAAAAAAAACAAAGAAAGATGACTCAAGAAGAAAAATGTTTGTTGTCAAAGTTGCGACGTCAAAAATTGGTGCAACACGTGGTCACAACTTGTTAAGCAGTACGAGAGGTGGGTATGAATATGTTCATGGGACGGCTGATGAGTTTAAGAATCATCAAAGGGACGTTAATGTCTTCAACATCAAAGGGACGTTAATGTCTTCAAAAAAAAGGGACGTTAATGTCTTCATAGGGGAAAGTGACGTACAGATGCTTATAAACAAGATGGAAAACAGAAAGATGTATATGCCGAACTTTACATTTTAGTATAAGGTAGAAAATAGTGAGTTTGTTACAATATTTTGGGCTGATGAAGTTGTCAAAAGCAACTATAAAGAGTTTGGATACATAGTATCCTTTGATGCAACCTTTAGGAGTAACAAGTAAGTGATTCACCGTGATTCTTTGCATTTTGTCTTTTTTTTAATAAAATCACAAGTGATTCTTTGTATTTTGTGAGAGAACAAAATGGATCACATGCGATTCTATGCAACATCACATGTGATCCATGAATATAAGTAAAATAATGTGATTTTATAAAAAAAACTTATATGTTATAAAAAATATGTGTATATAGGTACAACATAGTGTTTGTACCATTCACTGGCGTCGATAATCACAGAAAGTGTGTCACACTTGGTTCGAAAATGATTTCACACGAAGATACAAAATTATACACGTGGCTGCTAAAGGCATTCATGATCAATTGGATCATGAAGATCTGGAACAGCTTGATGAGTTTGACTTAGAAGAAATGGACTTGAAATGGCAGGTGGCCATGATTTCAATGAGAATGAAAAAGTTCTACAAAAAGACTGGTAGAAAGCTACAATTTGATGCAAAGGAACCAGTTGGTTTTGATAAAACCAAAGTCGAGTGTTACAATTTTCACAAGACAAGGCATTTTGCAAGAGAGTGTAGAACCAAGGGAAATCAAGATAATAGGAGGAGAGATGCTTGGAACTCTGGCAATAAGGATGGGAGAAGATCTGGTAAGCAGGAGGACTCTAAAGCATTGGTGACTATTGATGGAGAAGATGTAGATTGGACCAGTCACTCAGAAGAAGAAGGAAGATTATGCTTGATGGTTGCAACAGCTCAGGCTCAGACACAGAGGTAACTTCCTGTTCAAATGAGTGTAAAGAGTCTTATGCTAAACTTAAAAAACTGTATGATGCACAGAGAGAACAACTTAGTGATGCAAGCATAGAAATAAAGGCATATACTCAAGGTCTAAAGAAAGTTGAAGCACAATTAGTTGCTCATCAACAAGGTCAACTTTGGTATGAAAAAAGATAAGGTTTTGAAAATAGACTGCTGATAAAATTGATGTTCTATAATACTATAAGAACTATTAGCAGAAGCTCAAAAAAGAAACATGATGTTTAAAAGCTAAAGTAGAAAAATGGCACAACTCTTCTAAAAATCTTGGTAAACTGACTAGAAACAAGGCCTACCTTGCTGAATATCAAGACTTTAATGGTGGCCCTGTTGCTTTTGGAGGAAGTAAAGGTTACATAACTGGTAAAAGGTAAAATAAAAACAGGAAAGTTAGATTTTGAAGATGTGTGCTTTGTGAAAGAACTACAACATTTCAATCTCTTTTCTGTGTCATAAATCTGTGAGGTTCACAAGATGAAATTCCACCACCACCACCACCACCACCATCATCATCACAAACACCAACACAACAAACTCCTCATACTGTATCAACCGTCAAACTTCCTATTCTCAAAAAGGGAGAATACGATATAAAATGAGGACCAAGCCAGGAGTGGACAGTCTCAGCTTTGATGATCTGTATAATAATCTAAGAGTCTTTGAGAATGATATAAAAGGCCCTACTGCATCATCCTCTAGCACGCAAAATGTAGCATTTATCTCTGAGAACACCAGCAGTACTAATGATGTTAGTACCACTAATAGTGTTTCTAATACTTCTGGTCAAAACTCACCATATGAACAAACTTTATCATACTCCTTACTTGCAAATCAATCTAGTTGCCCTCAATTGGATCATGAGGACTTGGAACAGCTTGATGAATTTGACTTAGAAGAAATGGACTTGAAATGGCAGGTGGCCATGATTTCGATGAGAATGAAAAAGTTCTACAAAAAGACTAGTAGAAAGCTACAATTTGATGCAAAGGAACTAGTTGGTTTTGATAAAACTAAAGTCGAGTGCTACAATTGTCATAAGATAGGCCATTTTGCTAAAGAGTGTAAAACCAAGGGAAATCAAAATAGTAGGAGGAGAGATGCTTAGAACTCTGGCAATAAGGATGGGAGAAGATCTGGTAAGCAGGAAGACTCAAAAGCATTGGTGACTATTGATGGAGAAGGTATAGATTGGACCAGTCACTCAAAAGAAGAAAAAGATTATGCTTTGATGGCTTGCAACAGCTCAGGATCAGACACAGAGGTAAGTTCATGTTCAAATGAGTGTAAAGAGTCTTATGCTAAACTTAAAAAACTATATGATGCACAGAGAGAACAACTTAGTGATGCAAGCATAGAAATAAAGGCATATACTCAAGGTCTAAAGAAAGTTGAAGCACAATTAGTTGCTCATCAACAAGGTCAATGTTGGTATGAAGAAAAGATAAGGTTTTTGAAAATAGACTTAGATGATAAAACAGATGTCCTAACATACCATAAGAAACTATTGGCAGAAGCTCAAAAAGAAAAAGAAGATTTAAAAGCTAAAGTAGAAAAATGGCACAACTCTTCTAAAAATCTTGGTAAACTGCTAAATACCCAAATGAGTGCTAATGATAAATTTGGGCTTGGGTATGGGGATCACAGATATGATAGCATTTTGAGTTATGAAAATGAAGTTTTACAAAGTGTATGTATGAATAAGGAAAGTGAGTTGGAAAAACAACATTTGTATGATAGGTTTGTTACAGCAGGAGGAATGCAAGTTGACCTCCCACCACAAGATTAGGGAATTATCATGCCAATCTGGACCTATGTAGAAAATAGATTATCTCAATTTACATATGGACCAAATCAATCTCAACCAAGTGAATCAGAAAACCTAAACGAGTGACTTTGATACTTGTTAATCAATTGTAGTGTTTTGAAAACACATGAATCTTTGCCTAACCAACTGTAAATGAACCCAAAGTAGTAAATCAACCTAAGGTTTGGTCTGATGCTCCTATCATTGAGGAGTATGAATTAGATAGTGAAGATGAATATGTGTCTCAACCTACAAAAGAACAGGAACAACCTAGTTTTGCTAGTACTAATAAGCAAGTAAAAACTCCTTGGGAAACTGTTAAGAATCAATTCACATATAGTAAAAATCCTACAGTTGACAAGAAAGGGTTAGTATAAGGGTTTACTAACAAGAGCATGTTTTGTATGTGTAAGTCTTAGTCATCTTATTAGAGATGTGATTTTCCAATGAAAAAAGGATGGCTAAACAGCTGAGTTAAACAATAGCAATAGATGAAGAAGTCCTAGTCAAAGGATATTAAGACCAATTTGAACAATGTGCAAAGAGTGAATATTCGGGGGGGCATAAAAACCAAATTTGTTCCAATCAGCAGTAGGGGGTTGGGGGGGGGGGGGGGGGGGGGGGGGGGGGGGGGGGGGGGGGGGGGGGGGGGGGGGGGGGGGGGGGGGGGGGGGGGGGGGGGGGGGGGGTGGGGGGGGGGGGGGGGGGGGGGGGGTTGGTGTGGGTGGTGGGGTGTTTTTTTGGTGAGTGTAGGTTTAGTGGTGTGGGATATGGTGGGTGGGTAGATTTAGAGTAAGTAGATTTAGAAGGTGGAGGGGTTTTGATGAGTATGGTCGTATTCTGTGTATAGTACCGCTAGCTCTAGCATTATTACTGGAACCCCTTCCCTATTGGCACAGTTATTAGTTTAGTACTGCTGTTTGGAAGCAAATTGTGTTTTTTTATTCCATGCTCCTCATGAATGGCATTTGTAACAGCAACGTCTTTGCACATTGTCCAAATTGGTCTAATATCCTTTGTACTAGACTTCTTCATCATGCTATTGATTTAACATTCCAGACAGTGCACGCGTATATAGAAAGGGGGTGTTTGGTCTTAGATTTAATCACTAACTAAAACTGGCCAAAATTCCAGTTAATCTGCTTAGAGCTAAGGTACTAACCAATGTTAGTACGTGCTAGGCAATATTTAACAGACAGGCAGTACTAACTAAATGCTGTCTATAAAAGTTAAATATTGTTAAGCCTATGGTGATTTAGAGATAGACCACAAATGTTTTTTATAAAACTCATTCACCATTATCAAGGCCTTTTATTAACACAACAACATTTAGAACAAATTTTTCATATCAAAAGGTTAATACTGCTGAGGTAAATGCAGTTAGTGCTGTTGGGGGAAAAGGGAAACTGCTGTTAAGCCTCAGCATGGTTGTAATTGAGCAAAAAGACATTACTGCCACCGCCACCGCCCCCTCCCACCTCCCCCAAAATATCTCGAATACAATAGTGGATTAAGTCTTTAGAAATAGTTAACGTCAAGATCCACTAGGCAGACTCAAGCCTTAATAGGCTTGGGTCCCTAAGAGAATCTAATACTTTTATTGATGTGCAGGATTAACTGCCACAGAGCTTTTAAAGCACAAAAAGATTGTTGATAGTGGAGGTTTCCATGCACAAGACTGAAACAATGCCTACTTGCGAAATCCAAGACTTTAATGGTGGCCTTGTTGCTTTTGGAGGATGTAAAGGGTACATAACTGGTAAAGGTAAAATAAAAATAGGAAAGTTAGATTTTGAGGATGTGTGCTTTATGAAAGAACTTCAGCAATTCAATCTCTTTTATGTGTCACAGATGTGTGACAAGAAGAACAAAGTTCTTTTCACTGACTCTGAATGTCTTGTTTTGTCTCCTGAATTTAAGTTACCCGATGAAAATCAAGTATTACTTAGAATCCCTAGACAAAATAATATGTACAGTTTCAATTTAGAGAACATTATTCCTTCAGGAGGTTTAGCTTGTTTAATTGTAAAGGCTACAATTGATGAATCTAACAAATGGCATAGGAGGTTGGGTCATGTTAACTTTAAAAACTTAAACAAACTTGTGAAGGGAAACCTTGTAAGAGGTTTACCTTCAAAGATTTTTCAAAATAATCACACTTGTGTTGCTTGTCAGAAAGGAAAGCAACACAAGGCCACCTGTAAGGACAAATCAGTGAGATCTATCAGTCATTCCTTACAGCTTCTTCATATGGATTTGTTTGGACCTACATCTGTAAGGTTATTGCCTCGTTATCACTGATGATTTTAGCAGGTTTAGTTGGGTGTTCTTCTTAAGAACTAAGGATGAAACTAGTGGAATCCTTAAGGACTTTATAAGACAAATAGAGAACCAATTAAATCAAAAGGTTAAAACTATTAGATGTGATAATGGTACAGAATTTAAGAACAGGGATTTTATTGAATTCTGTGGGTCAAAAGGGATCAAGAGGGAGTACAGTAATGCCAGAACTCCACAACAAAATGGAGTTGCTAAAAGAAAGAACAAGACCCTTATTGAGGCTGCTAGGACTATGCTAGCAGATTCATTTTTACCTAACACTTTTTGGGCTGAAGCAGTTAGTACTGCTTGTTATGTTCTTAATAGGGTATTAGTGACCAAGCCTCATAATAAGACACCTTATGAACTTGTAACTGGTAAAATACCAATCATAAGCTACATAAGACCTTTTGGGTGCCATGTGACCATCTTGAATACCATTGACCATCTGGGCAAGTTTGATGGGAAATCAGATGAAGGGTTTCTAGTTGGGTATTCTCTACAAAGCAAGGCTTTTAGGGTATACAATTTAGACACCAAGAGAGTTGAGGAAAACCTGCACATAACCTTTTTAGAAAATAAACCAAATGTTGCAGGAAAAGGACCAACTTGGCTGTTTGATCTTGATTATTTAACTGGATTCCAATGAAATTATCAACCAGGAAGAGCAAAAATCAAGCTAACAAACATGCAGGTCCACAAGAAGCTAATCATAATGCAGGTACAAAAGATAATATTGATGCAGGTGATTCTGAAAAAGAAGATGAATCTGCTCAGGACTACTTTGTACTGCCTATATGGTCTTCTTATTCTTCAACAGTCAAGAGATCAACAGAAAAGGATGCAGGTGAAGCACCTACCAAACATCCTGATTTAAAGACAGATGAGAACCCAGTAGATAAGGAGGATCAAGTCTTTTTGGATGAACTTGAAAGACTTAAGAGGCAAGAAAAGGATGCTAATGATGCAGCTGAAGCTCTCAGGAAGGAGTTTGCCCAAGAAACTAAGGATTTACTTTTACAAGCAGGAGCTGCTAAAACTAGCAGTACTAACATAGTTAATACTGCTAGCACACCAGTTAGTACTGACAGTCCTTATGATGGACTATCCTTCTCTGATCCAACCAATCCTGACCAAGATGACTCAGAAATACCTGCACTTGAGGACATTTATAAAAATCCTACTGATGGTATTTTTCAAATCAACTTAAGAAGAGAGGGTGCAGTTGCTGACTTCACAAACTTAGAACCTGTTAGTAATGTCAGTCCTATTCCCAAATCAAGGATTAACACCTATTCATACTTTCAACTTTAATTCTTGGAGATCCACAATTCAGCAGTTCAAACAAGAAGTTAAAGTGACTAAATTCTGTAGCCTATGCTTTTGTAAGTTATATTCAAAGCAAGGAGAAAAAATCATAAGGACTTCCACCTTGTTAATTTGCTTTTTCTGTCTCAAAAAAACCCAAGAAAATCTCAAAAGCGCTTGAAGATGAAAGTTAGTTGATGCTATGCAGAGAAACTGCTGTAGTTCAAGATCATAAAGTTTAGATTCTTGTAGATTTGCCTTATGAGAAAGAAGGCAATTGGAATGAAATGGGTTTTTAGAAATAAGAAGGATAGAGAAGGCGTTGTGGTCAGAATAACGCAAGGTAATATGCTCAGGGGAACATAGGCAAAGGAAGGTATAGAATAATAGATCAGGTTTTTGCTCCTGTTGCCAGAGATTGCAGGCCATAGGATCATTTTAGCCTTTGCACTTACATGGGCTTCAATCTATCAAATGGATATGAAAAGCGCCTTACATTATGGCAAAATTTAATGAGGAGGGTCTATGTGTCTCAACCACCAGTTTTATAGATCCTAATATCCTCAAAATGTTCTACAAAGTAATAAAATCTCTCTATGGTTTACACCAAGTTTCCAGAGCCTGGTATGCTACTTTATCTACTTTCTTGTTAAAGAATGGATACAGAAGATGAACTATTGACAAGACTCTTTTCATTAAGAAGGACAAACATGATATCATATTAGTATAAGTTTATGTGGATGATATCATATTTGGTTCTACAAAGAAATCTTGGTGTGATGAATTTGAGGCATTAATGCAAGTAATTTCGGATAGCTCTTAGGCGAGAGCTCTCTTTCTTTCTATGGATATACAAGTCAAACAGAAAGAAGTGGTATCTTTATAAACAGATAAGTATGTTGCAGAAATCCTCAGAAGTTTTGGCCTTTTGTCATGTTACGACTGCTATTACTCCAATTGAGACCAGAAGCCTTTAAGTCAAGGATGAGGAAAGCTAGTGATGTGGATGTCCATCTTTATAGATCCATGATTGGTTCTTTAATGTACTTGACTGCTTCTAGGCCTGATATTATGTTTGCAGTCTGTGCTTGTTCTAGGTTTCAGGTCACTCCAAGACTTCTCTATCTAAGTGATGTTAAGAGAATCTTTTAGGTATCTAAAGCAAACCAAAACTGGCCTTTGGTATCCCTATACACACACACACACCACACCTGGAAGCCTACTCAGATAGTGATTATGCTGGAGCAAATCTTGACAGGAAATCCACAACAGGAGGTTGTCAATTTCTTGGCAGGAGACTTATTTCTTGGCAATGCAAAAAGCAGACAATTGTGGCTACTTCTACTACAGAGGCAGAATATGTTGCTGCTGCAAATTGCTGTGGGCAAGTTTTGTGGATTCAAAATCAAATGTTAGACTATGGGTTCAATTTCATGAACACAAAGATCTACATTGATAATGAAAGTACAATATGCATTGTCAAGAATCCAGTATATCACTCCAAAACAAAGCATATTGCCATTAGGCATCACTTCATAAGGGATGCTTATGAGAAGAAACTTATACAGGTGCTTAAAATCCACACTGATGATAATGTAGCTGATCTTCTAACCAAGGCATTTGATGTTAGTAGGTTCCAGTTCTTGGTTGTTACTATTAGGATGATCAATCCATAAGCTGCATTAGTTAAGGGGAGGCAATATGATTTGTTGTATAGTTTGTATGAAGTGTTCAGTGTGCAGAAGCATTTTTAACCATCAGTGACGAATTTCAAGAAGTTAATTGGGTTTTCAAGAGTCATTGGAAGAGATAAAGACGGTATTGAAGTATTGTTGTTGCCAAACTTGTTCATTTTTTTTATTGGCACAAGTTAGTACCGACAGTGCAAAGTTAGTACCGTTGGGCAAAGATAGTACCGCTATAGAGACGTTGAAGAAAATACCGCCAAGGGTACAAAGTGTAAATTGAAACGGTTTCATTGATTTTAGGTTTGCTAAACTACGTAATCACTCTCAAATACTTTCTTCAATACAAGCCCTAATCTCTCTCTCACCGACGATCACTAATTCAACCACAATGGCTGTTCTTGAATCGTGCCCTAAGCATAATATGGTCGCTTATTTAGAGAAGACTGAAGGGAATGCAGAGTTTCATGAGGTTATTGATTTTCTTGCGCGAAGCTCCATTCATCTTGCTCTCACTGTAAGTCCAGTAGTCTCTACTACATTTGTTGAACAATTTTGGATGTCTGCTAAATCCAAAATAATCAACAATGTAAGGTACATTACTGCCAAAGTAGCTGGCAAGCCTGTGTCTATCTCTGAAGCATCCATAAGAAGTGACCTTCTTTTTGATGATGCTGATGGGATAGATTCTCTACCTAATCAGGCTATATTTGATGCTATACAGCTCATGGGGTATGAGGGGGATTTAACTGTGTTAACATTTAATAAAGCTTTGTTTTCACCCCAATGGAGGTTTCTGTTTCATACAATGAATCATTGTATTAGTTCCAAAAGCACCTCTTGGGATCAAATTCCCACTAACATTGCCACTGCTGTCATTTGCTTAACATCTAATCAGAAATATAATTTTTCTAAATTAATTTTTGATGGTATGCTTAGACATTTAGATGCAAAGAAGAAGTTTGTAATGTATCCACGTTTTATTTCAATCTTTTTGAATAAACAACTAGTGAATGTACCAGTACCTTTAGATCATTTTCCTGTAATGCCTTTGACAATTAAAGTTTTGCTCCTTATATGTGTTAAAAAGGTTAATCAATCTTCGGGAAAGTCACACCTTTATTTGCTTCTATGTTGGTACAATCAACTGAGGATGAGGGTGCTACTTCAGAAAGACCATCTATCTACAACCTATCTCCTTCACCTCCAACCCAAGAGACGCCAAAAAATCATCCACCGTCTGACCCATCACCTAGACCTTCACCTACTCTACATATTCCTTGATACCATTCCCGAGGTAACGAGGGCAGGAATCATGGAGGTCATACTCCAGTGATAAATCCCTAAACAGGGAATAAGGGAGCCATTACACCCAAATTGTCTATGATCTTTGTAACTTCATTTGTGTACACAGGTTACAGATCAAGCAAAGGAAATTAAACACTTGAAGGCACAGATCAAGAAGCTCAAGAAGCAAGCCAAACCTGTTATTACACACCACAGAGCTTGGATGAAGAGTGTATCCTTGAAGCAAAGATTGGCAGGAAAGAAATCCTTGAAGTCAAACTGGATGCAAAAGGAGTCTGTATCCAAATAGGGGAGGAAGTCTGCCAAAGCTGAACCTTCAGTCCATAAAGATCCATTGTTTGATGAGCTTGATGATGATGAAATTGATAATATGGACACTGAGGATGCTCAAGATGTGGGGAGGACAAGAAATGGAGTGAATGCAGAGAAAGAGGGTACTGAAGATGTAGTTAGTACTGACAAAGAAAAAGTTAGTACTGACAGATCAAAAGATAGTACCGATAAGGAGGAAGAAGGTACCGACAGATCAAAAGATAGTACCGATAAGGAGGAAGAAGGTACCGACAAGGACAAAGATAGTACCGTTAGCCTAGATGAAGGTACTGATGATCGAACTGAAGCAAGAAGTGCTACTCCAACCACTTCAACAACTACTCCTACAATGTTTAGAGATGATGAAACTATTGCTCAGGTTCTTCTCAACATGAGCCAAGCCAAAGCAGTTTCAAGAGAAAAGGAGAAAGGAGTTGAGCTTAAGGATGTTGAAGAGACTGAGAGACCTAGGCCTACTTCAACTAGATCACTATTGACTTTAAAGCCTCTTCCAAAGATTGATCCAAAAGATAAAGGGAAAAAGAAAATTGAAGAGGAAGATGAGTCTGATACTGAATCTGAGGATATTCCTGAAGCTGAAAAGAAGTTTAAGCAACTTGCTAGGGATGAAGAGATGGCTAGAAAGTTGCAAGAGGATTGGGAAACAGAAGAAGAAAGAAAAAGATTAGCTGAGGAAGAAGCTACAAAGACTGCCCTTTCAGATGAATATGACTTCATTCAAGCAAGAATTGAAGCTGATAGACTTCTAGCTCTAAGACTTCAAGATGAAGAGAGAGAGCAGTTCACTGTAGAAGAAAGAGCAAAGTTCCTTCATGATACAATTGCAGCTCAAAGAAGATTTCTTACAGAACAAAGAGCTATTGCAATCAGAAATAAACCTCCTATAAGAACTCAACTTAGGAATCAAATGATGACTTATCTGAAGCATGTTGGAAACAAGAAACACTCAGACTTAAAGAGCAAAACTTTTGAAGAAATACAAGCTTTGTATGAGAAAGTAAAGAGGTTTGATGAAAGTTTCACTGCTGTTGGTTCCACTAGGGATGAGAGAAGGATTAAGAAGACGAATGAAGGAGTAAAAGACATTGATCAGAAGAGATCAAAGGAAGAAGACACAATACAGGTACCTGCTAAGGTAGAAGTGACAGAGTAGGGTACAAAGAAGAGAAAAGGGGGTCATATCAAAATGATTGCAAGGAAAAAGCCAAGAAAATAGTCAGATGTTGACAGTGATGATGAACATAGAAAATGCCTAAGGATTGTTGCATTTGAAGGTACCATAGATAGTGAGATAATGGAGAAGAAATCATTTATTGCTAGGTTGAACAAGGTATCATCACCAGATGGGGACTATCTTATTATATACAGAGCTAATGGGAAGTTCAGAGCATTCAACTATCTCATAGAGGTACTTCATATATTTGATAAGCAAGATTTGTATCACTTATATAACTTGATACTGGAGCAGTACTCAAAAACTACACTAGAAGGGATTGAGTTGATTCTTTGGGGAGATTTGAAGATAGTGATGGAATCCTCAACTGAAGAAAATGATCAAAGTGATTTTTGGAGTAATCAACAGGATTGGAAGATTGTCACTTGGAGATTGTATGAAGCTTGTGGAGTTTGCATACTAGCATTTAAAGATGGGACAGTCATCCATATGTTAGTTAAAAGAAGATATCCTCTTTCCAAGGAGTTATTACAAAGAATGCTTGATCTGGGATTAGAAGTTAAAAGAGAAAGTACTGTTGCCTTTGATTTGATAAGGTTTATTAAGCAACAGATTGATGAAGAGTGATGTTGTTAATGGACTTGAGAAGGGTTTGAGTGTTGGCTAACCACCACACAACAAATGGTCATCAGTTCACCATGCTTAATAGGCATAAGAACTGGCTAGTCCATAAGCAAACGGCTTATGGTAAAGACTTCTCAAATCCTTTTATGGTTGACAATTTACCAAAAATTGTAGGGTTTTCAACTCACCTTGCTTCATGGTGAAGATTTGGCTAGTCCAAGATCAAACAGTTCTTGGTAAAGACTACTCAAATCTGTTGATAGCTGATAGTTTACTAAAAACTATATGGTTTATCAATGCACCATGTTATGGCAATGAAGCATTGGCTAGTCCAAAAGCAAACGGTATTTGGTAAAGACAAATCAATTCCGTTGATGGTTGACAGTTTACCAAAAACTGTAAATGTAATTAACTCACCATATTTTTCAAATAAAGAGTTAACTATCCCAGAGCAAACGCTACTGGTAAAGGAACATCACATTCGTTTATGGCTGGTAGTTTTTCCAAAACTACAAACGCCAACTTAGTTAGTATTGTTCTGAAATAATTGCAGTGTTGCTGAAAAGACAAAGTTGCTGATGCAGATGGATAGTGTTTAAAGATCAAGATCAAGATGTGTTAAAGTGTTTGGATACATCCTCCAAGAACTTAAGAAATAAACTAAGAAAAACATGAAACTAAAAGAGTTTCAAAATCCATGTTTTAGGGAGATTGTTGGAATTATACATTTCTTGACTAGTGTACCTAGTTATAGTAATAATACTTAGTATCGATAGTTATAGTTAGTACTGGCAGTACAAAGTGTTAAGTACTGCTTAGTCAGTTAGTACCGTTAGTAGAAAATAGTTAGTACCGTTTAAGAGATATGTATGAGATATTATAGGAAAAGATATGTATTATCTTTTATGCGTTTTGTAAGTCTGTTAGGGTTTATCCTTGGTCTATAAAAGGAACCCTCATGGCATAGTTAGAGATATTAGTTCAATATACATCTCATACAATCATATCTCATAGTTAGTAATCTGTAATCATTTTAACAGATTAATAGAAATCAAAGTTTAGTTTTTCATTGTTCTTCTTAATACTATTGTGTAGATTCCGCATATACAATTAGTATTCATAGTCAGTGTTTCTATATAGTCAATCTGTATTTATACAAGTTGGCTATCACCCTTAGCAGGCTGCAAAGATCTATTCAGTTTGGGACTCACAGGATTCGTATGTCATTTGTTCCACGTCTATTTGCATATGTGGAATTTCCCATATGTATTCTAACTGTGATTCGATATTTGTTCGTTATCTTATTTGATAGTTCGTAATCCTTAGAATTTGTTGATACCGTCGGGTCATGGAAGCTTTGGTGTGATTGTGGGAATGGGCTGATTATCCAAGAATAAGGTCATGATAGTATGTCATGAGAAGGTGGTTAGGATATCGTTGGAAGGTGATGAGATATATCGGGTTCAAGGTGAACGTACTCAAGGAGTCGCGAAAACCTTATTGAACACGAAGGTAGATGAACCGAAAGTGAATGATACTTTCGTAGTACGAGATTTTGTTGATATGTTCTGAAATACTTGTCGATGACCATCGTAACGACAAGTTGAGTTCCGTATAGATTTAGTTCCTGGAGCGACGCCAGTCGCGAAGTCTCCATATCGTCTAGCACCTTTGGAAATGCAAGAATTGTCTGAACAACTTCAAGAGTTGCAAGACGAAGGTTTCATACGACCTAGTCATTTTCCGTGAGGAGCACCAGTGTTGTTTGTTAAGAAGAGGAGCATGGAGTTCATTTGAAGTTAGAGTTGGAATTACTGAGGAAGGAGAAGTTGTATGCTAAGGTTACTAGTGTGAGGCAGTGAAGAATTGGGAAGTACCTACGACACCATCCGAGATATGATTATTCTTAGGATTGGCAGGTTACTTACCTACGTTTCATCGCAAACTTTTCTAAGATTGTTAAACCCCTTACTTCCCTAACTTAGAGGAATCAGAAGTATGAGTGGGGCGCAGAACGAGAAGAGGCTTTCTAGACTTTGAAGAATGATTTGTGTGACGCTTCGATAAATCGAATGTAGTGGTTGATGCGTTGAGTAGAAAGGGAGAGTGAAACTAAGACGAGTAAGAGCAATGTCCATGACTATCCAGTTAAGTGTTAAGGACAAGATATTGGCTACTTCAAGTGAGACGTCCAAGGTAGAGAACGCGCCAGCAGAAATGCTGCGTGACCTGGACCAACAAATGGAAAAGAGAGCAGATGATGGTTGTACTTTATGGATTAAATTGTATAGTAAGTATGAGTATGAAATTCGCTACCATCCAGGTAAGGCAAATGTGGTGATTGATGCGTTAAGAAGGAAGGAACGAGTGAAACCTAGACGTGTTCGAGCGATGGCTATGACCATTCAGTATGGAGTAAGAGGAATGATATTGGCATCCCAAAGTGAGGCGTTCAAGAAAGAGAATGTACTCGCAGAAAGGCTTTATGGGTTAGATTGACATATGGAAAAGAAGGAGGACGAGAGTTTGTACTTTATGGATCGTATATGAGTTATGTTAGCAGGGAATGATGAGAACGGTAGTAATGGATGAGGCTCATGCATCAAGGTACTTGGTACATCCGGGAGCGGATAAGACGTACTATAACCTTGGAGACATGTATTGGTAGCCACGTGTAGAAAAGGATATAGCTATCTATGTTAGCAAATTTCGGACTTGTTTAAGAGGTGAAGACTGCAATGTCAAAGACTTTTGGCTTGCTGCAACAGCCTGAGATACTTGAGTGAAAATGAGATAGAACCACCATGAATTTTATTACTAAATTTCCAAGGTCAAAGTAGTGAGTATGATGTGATTTGGGTGATGGTCGATTGACTGACCAAGTTAGCTCATTTTCTAGCTATACAAGAAAATTTCAAGATGTGAAGTTGGCAAGGATTTATATTGATGAGATAATAGCAAGGAATGAAATTCTAGTGACGATTAACTCAGATTGAGATGGATTATTTACCTCGTTGTTTTGGCAAACGCTGCAGAAAGTGTTAGAGACGCGATTGGATTTGAGTACTGCTTAGTATCCTCAAGTGGATGGACAAAGTAAACATATGATTCAGACTTTGGAAGATATAATGAGGGCATGTGTTATCGATTTTGGTGGTAGTTATCATTTGAGCATTCGGTGTGCTCCGTTTGAAGCTTAGTATGGAAGGAAATGTAGGTCGCCTGTTCTATGAGCAGAGATTGGAGAGAGTAGTTTGACTGGACTTGAGTTGGTACAGGAAACGACTGATAAGGTAGTGCTGGTAAAGGAAAATCCCAAAGCGGTGAGAGATCGTCAAAAGAGCTATGTTGATTATAGGCGTAAGTCGTTAGAGTTTGAGGTGGGAGATCGAGTATTGTTAAGGGTGTCGCCTTGGAAGGGCGTAGTGTGTTTTGGAAAGAATGATAAGTTAGCATGTAGGGCCATTGGAGATTCTTGAAAGAGTCGGTCCTGTAGCTTATCGGTTAAGATTGCCTGAGGAATTGAGTGGAGTACATGACACGTTTCATGTGTCAAACCTAAAAACAATGTCTGGCGGATGCTAGTCTGCATGTGCCATTGAATGAGATCAAGGTTGACAAAACTCTTTGTTTTGTTGAGGAACCCATAGAGATTATGGACCGTGAGATTAGGAATATGAAGCGTAGTAAGATATCACTTGTGAAGGTTCGTTCGAATTCAAAGCGTGGTCCCGAGATCACTTGGGAGCGCGAAGATTATATGAAGTCTAAGTATCCTCAGTTGTTTGTTGATCGTGCTGATGAATCGGCTAGTTAAATCTCGAGACGAGATTTCCATAAGGAGAGGATACTGTGACAACCGTGATTCAAGCGGGTTAGTTTATACCTTTAGAAATGGCTAAGAGTCCATTTTGTGTGAATTCTTGTGTGATATGTGTTATATATGTGTGCTAAGTGGTTTGAGTATGTGCTTAATATCATTTTGAGGTGTATGGACATCTCATTTTGAGTGTGTTTGTGTTTGGTAATGAGTATTCCATTTGTTCACGTTTAGTGATAATGGAAAGGAATGGCGTATTGCATGCAATGCTACGTCAATAGTTTGATGATTAAGTGATAAGCATTTAGGGGAAATGTGTCAAGTTGGAAATGAGTTAAGTGAGTGAAATATAGAAGTTTGTAGCAAACTTTCTAAAAATAGAAAGTGGTTTGGTGAAATGAAAGTTATATTTAGAAAGTTTAGTAAGTAGCGTTTAAGTAAAAAGGTTTGATCAAATTAGCTTAGGTTTTTATAAAAAACTTAAGGTAATGAAGGAAATTAGTTAATTAATAAGTTAATAAATATGTATACAAATTGGGCTTAGAGAAGGATAAGGGCCCACTAGAGATAAATACAAATGAACCTAGCCCATTATCCCCTTCCCCTCTTTTGGTCGTTCATATGCAGCCCCAAAACCCTAAGGAATTCAATTTTCATTGTTGATCCAAGGAAAACCTCAAGAATCGTTGTTTAGGTTCTAGCATTCAAGGTAAGCATGTTAATCTTATCTAATTTATATATCCATGTAACATAATTTATGATGGATCTAGGGTTTTCATAAAATTCAGAATATTAATGATATTTAATGTTTATATA
>BQNB010060473.1:18999-36909 GCA_026074375.1 Tanacetum coccineum
CTTCTCCCAAAGATCTTTTGCCACACGATGTTGACTCACAAGAGCATAGATTTCAGTTGGTAGGCCTTGGAGAATGATGTTTATAGCTTTGATGTCGCAATCTGCTTGAATGGCTTCAGCTGGAGTTAGTTCAACATATTCCTTAAGCCTTGTTACTCCATCCTCAGTGATTGAAGGCCAAACAAGTGGTCCTTTTTCAACAGATGCAAGAATCATTCTTCCATGTGGTCTATTCATCATATAAAGTTCCATTCTGCTTTTCCATGAATCATACAAGTGTTTTTCAAGCATCGGTGGTTTGTTGTCTCCTCCAGAAAGAAGTGATTTATCAGCAAGAGTCGTCATTGTGGTATCAAAAAGATTACAAATTGATCGATCGGTGGTAGAAAGAAATTGTGTTTGGTTACGTGATTGTTGAGTCTTGAAATGAAACTACACGGGATTTTACAATTCTTGACAAAACCGGGAAAACAAGTGTTTGTTTCACGGGATTTTACAAGTCAAAGAAATAACCGTATAATTACAAAAATCGAGTTTGTTAAGATTAAACTTAATTTATTTTCACTAGTTCGGTTTGACAAAAAAAATAAGCTAGTTCGGTCCAGCTAGTTCGGTCCTACTCGTTCGGTCCAACTAGTTCGGTCCTGCTAGTTCGATTGTCAAAGTGCACCTAGTTCGGTCCTACTCGTTCGGTCCACACTAGAAAGGAACTAGTTCGGTTGTCACTAGGAAGGAACTCGTTCGGTTCAAACTAGAAAGGAACTCGTTCGGTTCAAACTAGAATATGCTAGTTCGGTTGACTCGATCGGCTTACTCGTTCGGTTTCCTTGTTCGGTCCAACTCGTTCGGTCTCCTTGTTCGGTCCAACTCGTTCGGTCCACACTAGAAAGGAACTAGTTCGGTTGTCACTAGGAAGGAACTCATTCGGTTCAAACAGTTACGAAACTCAAATTTTCAAAACTAAAAAAACACGATTTTTAATGGTTTTTAGCAAAAATTCTTGTACAACTAGTGTTACTAACCCTATAGGAACAATAAAAATGAAAACTTTAAGGTTTTTAAGCCAAAAAATTTGAATCACTAATTTGCTCTTTGTAAAGGTTTTTGAACACAAATCAAACACAAAAACTAAACACACCACTCCATGGCTCTTGATACCAATTGTAGAATACTAGTAATCTTATGATCAAACCAAGAACAATAGTGAGATGTGGGTTGTGATGATAGAGAGAGATTGGATGGAAAATGGATGAATTGTATAAAATGAAATGTGGTAAAAATGGAACAACCAACCCTCTCCAAGACTAGGAGAGGGGCTATATATCTCCTAATGTGGCCGGCCATGGGCTAGGATGGGTCTCCCATGGGCCTTGGGCCGGACTAGATTACTAATCTAATCATTATACTAACTACGAGCTAAGACCTGTTACAACTTGGAAGTGAGAACATTTTCAATCACATTGCTTGAAGCAGCAGGACTTGATGAAGCAGAAGTAAAAGTGGTTGAATGTGATTGATCAGGATATGACATCTTTGAATTAGTACTAGCAACACTAATAAAGGCTGAATGGGTAGGAGCAGAAGTACCTCTTGAATCATAACTTGAGCCACCCTTCACATCAATTTCAAGATTCCTAAGCTTGTTGTAAAGATCATCAAAGCTTATATAATCAAGACCACCCTTTGTTTTAAGAGTGATGGCCACCTGTGACCAAGAAGGTAGAAGTGCTCTGAGAAACTTCATGTTACAATCTTCATTGTCTGGCTTAGCTTGCATCTGATTGAGTTGACTCAATATCTTCTGAAACCTGTCATAACCCTTATGCAGACCCTCTAATTTAGATACCTTAAACTCTAAAAACTCCTGCTTTAGCATTGACTTCCTTATTTTCTTAGATTCATCATTACCTCCAAATCTGGCTTTGACAGCCAACCAGATATCCTTTGCATCATCTAGATGGTGAAAATCAGCCATATGATCCTCAGGAAGAGACTGAAGCAATATAGTTCTTGCTTTTGTCTCTCTTTGAACAGCAATGTGTTCTTCAACAGAAACAGGAGGAAGAATCATAATATTTCCTTTTGGATCTCTTCTTGTCTTTTTCCTGTTGTTTCCATTTAGAACAATGTTCCATAAGTTGTGATCACTGTTCATGATCCAATACTCCATCTTTATGGCCCATGTCTCATATTCTTCCTTCTTTAAGTAAGGAAATTTGGCATTATTATTTAAGACAGTGGTTGTGTGAAATTGTTGGAGTTGCTGAGACTGGGTGGTTTGTGAGGTTTGAGAGTGTTGAGAGTTTTGAGAGTGGTTTGGAGACTCAAATACTGGTTCAGAGGTTGACGCAGAGAACACAGGTTCAGTTGTTGATGGGAAAGAGAATGTAGGTACTGATGGTGATGGCATAGGGTATGTTTGTGATGGATTTTGTGAAGTCATTATGAAGAATAGTAAAGTTTCAATAAACAGAGGCTCTCTCCAGGCTCCGATACCACTTGTAGGTCCAGCCCTAGATAGATCTTTAAGCCTGTTAAGGTTGTAGAGCACTTATGTAATCACAAGCAACTCTAAGAGAGCATTAGAAGGGTGCAACAATCGGTTGTAGAGCCCAAGATTAACAAACTTTTATCAGTCTCGGATAATTACTATGTGCCTTATTTAGAAGACTGCAACATCGGTTATGAGCCAGCAAGATGCAGTAAACTTTTATTAGTCCACAGTTTTTATTTTTACCTCATTTTTCATTTTTTTACACTTATATTATCCAACGAAAAGAGAAAATTCTTTTTAGAAAATTTTAAGTATAAATTTTGAACTAAGACTAAATAAAATTAATATGTTATCGGACTATACTTACAAAAATCGTTGAATATTAATTTATTTCGAAAGAGCATGTATTAATATCCGTTAGAAGCTTTATGGAGAATAAAGCCACAAATTACACTATGAGCTCTTAAGATTTCCACTAATTCCTTGCTTCGCATCCAATTTAATTCAACTCTAATCATTTTTCTCGTTCTTGTTTGAGCAAATTTTAAAATCTTAATAAAAGCTCCGCGAAATGCTTATCCAAGTTTACTAGATGGGTTAAGGGACAAAGCTAAGAGCTCAACACGCTCGATCGAGTCAAAATTTATTCTTATTCTACCCAGCGGGAAAGTCAACATTGTGATAAAACACTTATTTTATTTTTTTGAAATTTTTGAAATTTTTTGGTATTTTGGTGGTAAAAACGGGATTACGTAAAAACAACGGCTGCAGGCACAATCAAATCGATAGATCCCCCCCATACTAGAACTAAACATTGTCCTCAATGTTTTAAGAATGGTCTCTACGTAAATCTAAAGCCGTTTATTAAGTATGCTCAAAGATAAACGTTAGTCGATAAGATTTAGGATATTGGATTCCCATAACCATGCTAAGGATTGAAGCTCGAGTGAACGAAGGACAAAACCATGAGCACGAGAGGCTTCATAATCCGGGGCAATCCTGGACATACAACAAAAACCACAAAACACGAGAAAGGAAGAGGCGAGCCTCCTCACAACACACTTATTCATTACTACTATTATAATTATATTAGGATAAGCATGGGTTGCCACCCACGAAGCGCTTGTTTATTAATGAGTCACTAAGCTTGACTCGCCCTAAATTAATTGGTCCATGGGGAAAGTTTGGAGATCCGGGACAACCACGGGTGGTATGTCCCCTCCAAAGTAATGTTTAAGTCTATGACTATTCACCTTGAATCTTGGCCCGTCGGTTTGAGATAACTCGACGGTGCCATAAGGGAAAACTTGAGCAATGGTGAACGGTCCGGTCCAACGGGTTTTGAGCTTGCCCGAGAAGATCTTTAATCGAGAATTGAAGAGAAGAACTCGATCACCAACGTTGAAAACGCGGTTCTTAATCTTGGAGTCATGAATCTTCTTTGTTTTCTCTTTGTAGATTAAAGAGTTCTCGTAGGCTTGATCCCGGAGTTCATTTAATTCATTCAATTAAACTTTTCGGTGATCACCCGCGGTCACAAGGTCATAATTGCAATGCTTTAAGGCCCACTAGGCTTTGTGCTCGAGTTCGATAGGAAGATGACAAGCCTTTCCGTACACTAGCTTATAAGGAGTGCACCCGATGGGTGTCTTGAATGTTGTACGGAAGGCCCATAATGCATCATCTAACTTATCGGACCATGAAGCACGGTTTTCACCTACGGTCCTTTCCAAAATGCGTTTCAAACCACGATTTGAAACCTTAACTTGCCCACTTGTTTATGGGTGATACACAGTGGAGAAACGGTGAGTAACTCCGTATTTAAGCATGACCTTTGCAAATTGGTCATTGCAAAAATGGGTACCGCGATCACTAATGATAGCACGATAGGTCCCAAATCGGGCGAATAGAGATTTTAAAAAATTTCAAACAACTCGGGCGTCACTGGTGGGGAGCGCTTTCGCTTCAACCCATTTCGACAAGTAATCGACGGCCACGAGTATATACTTGTTCCCTCATGAAGACGGGAACAGGCCCATAAAGTCGATACCCCACACGTCAAAGATCTCGCATACTTGAATTGCATTTTGAGGCATTTCATCTTTTTGTGAGATTTTGCCTTGACGTTGACAAGCGTCACACCATGTGACCAAGTCATGGGCATCTCGGTAAATAGTCGGCTAATAAAATCCAAAATCAAAGACTTTCTTAGCGGTGTAGTTGGCACCATGATGTCCTCCGGTGGGTCCATTATGGCAAGTTGTGAGGATATCAACGGCTTCTTGGCCGGAAACACATAGCCTAATCATTTGATCCACACAAATTCTAAACAAGTAGGGGTCGTCCCAAAAATGATGCTTTACGTCTTTGAAGAATTTTTTCGTTTGTTGGGACGACATCCCTTTCACAATAAAATTCCTCGCATGGTAGTTTGCAAAATCGGCAAACCATGGGGTACTATCATCACCACGAAAGGTAACCATACCAAGTGTCTCGAGAGGAAATTTTGGTTATTTCCTTGCTCTCGGAGAACATCTTGGTGGGGATTTTCAAGTCTTGATAAGTGGTCGGCCGCGAGATTCTCCGCTCCTTTTTTATCACGAATAATGACATCAAATTCTTGGAGTAGGAGAATCCACCGGAGCAATCTCGGCTTAGCATCTTGCTTGGCAAGAAGATATTTGAGAGCCGAGTGGTCCGTATACACTATGGTCTTTGACAAGACTAAGTAAGGCCAGAATTTCTCGAAAGCATACACCACGGCTAATAACTCTTTTTCCGTAGTGGTGTAATGTGCTTGAGCATCCATCATGGTCTTACTAGCATAGTGTATAGGCTGAAAATGTTTGGTCTTACGTTGCCCCAAGACTGCACCTACCGCATAATCACTAGCATCACACATAATTTTGAATGGTAGGTCCCAATCGGGGGCAACTAAAATCGGAGCTTCGGTTAACTTCTTCTTAAGTATATTAAATGATTCAACACATTCTTTCGAGAAGATGAAAGGGGTATCTTTTTCAAGAAGATGGTCATCGTCGGAGCTATTTTAGAGAAAATCTTTTACTAAAGTCGCGATAAAACCCGGCGTGACCTAAAAAACTCCAAATGCCTTTAACGGAAGTCGGATGAGGGAGTTTAGCTATAACATCAACTTTAGCTTTGTCGACCTCAATCCGGACTTTGAAAATCTCATGTCCTAGAACAATGCCTTCTTTACATAAAATGGCATTTCTCTAATTTAAACTAAATTAGTGTCTAGCACAGTAAGATCGGTCGCAGAGTCACTTGTCTCTAAATGGGTTAAGAGGCATGCCATAACGAGAAAAATCCCTGAAGACCACGAAAATCACCATAGAAGAACCTCCATTGTTTCCTCGATCATATCATGGAAAATGGCCATCATGCACCTTTAGAACGTGCCTGGAGCATTACATAAGCCGAAAGGCATGCATCTGTAGGCAAGCGTCCCATAAGGGCAAGTGAAGCTGGTCTTCTCTTGGTCTTGTGGGTCAATAGGAATTTGAAAGTATCTCGAGAAACCATCTAGAAAACAATAGTATTCGTTTCCCGCAAGTCTCATCAGCAATTGTCTAGATACATATCGGGAAATATCTTTACGAGTGGACAATCATTTAACTTTCGGTAGTCAATGCATACACGCCATCTCGTAACTAATCAAGTAGGTATCAACTCATTATCATTATTTTTAATTAAGGTCATACCGCCCTTCTTTGGCACACAATGAACGGGGCTAACCCACAGGCTATTGGAGATAGGATAAATCAATCCGGCATTAAGGAGTTTGATAACTTCCTTTTTGATAACCTCATGAATTTTTCGGTTCACCCGTCTTTGATGTTGAATTGCCGGTTTAGAGTCATCCTCCATTAATATTTTGTTAGTATAAAATTGAGGGTCAATGCCCTTAATATCGGAGATTTTCTAAGCGATGACACGCTTGTGTGAATTTAAAACCTTTAGAAGTCGGAACCTTCCTCATCTTCTTTTTAAGTCCGTATACAATTATGATGTGTAGTTTATCCTACCCTCAAAAATAGCATACCAAGATAGAAGAAAATCCTTGAGCTCAAGCTCTAGAGGATCATCAATAGAAGATTTTACGATTTTAAGTTCCTCGACATGAAGTTCTTTCAGAGGGAGAGGAGATGATGGATCATCATTTAATAACTTCTTGAGTAGAAAAAGGTCTCCCTCCGGATCAAAGTTGTCATCATCAATTCCTGGTGGAATTGTATCATTAGTAAGACAAGCTTCGATTTCTTCCAAAATGAAGTCACCTTCCTCAAAAGGTGTGAGAGAGGGGGAAGAAGTAGAAAGGATAGGATCTAAAGACGGAGTAGGATTGCCACTTGTAGAACTATCCGAGAATTCGAGCACTTCTTGAGCATACTCCTCACAAGCTACGTCGATGACATCGATTTGATTAATCGATACAGCATCATTGTAGGAGTATCTCGAAGTTTGGCCAACTTTAAAGGTTATAGCTTCATCATCAACTCGAAAAGTTAATTCTTCACCATAAACATCAATAAAAGCACGTGCCATCCTCAAAAAGGGTCTCCCAAGAATTAAGGGAACCCGAGGATGGACAACATAATCAACGACTACGAAGTCGGCCGGAAAATGGAACTTTCCTACTTTTACAAAGACATCTTCAGCAATACCGGATGGACTAGTAGTCGATCGGTCTGCAAGTTCAAGAATCATTTGAGTAGGAGTAAGTTCGGGGAGTGAGAGCTTCTTCCATATGGAAAGAGGCATCAAGTTTATGCTTGCACCAAGATCGTGGCCAAAGGCTTAAGCATTCAACTAAACTTCCGAAAAATCACAGGAATAAGGAACTTGCGTCTCCAAGTTTTTCAGGCAACTTTTTTGATACTCGCTAAACAATTCTCATTCAACCGGTGGTTTTGGCTAATCAAACAATTTTTTCTTTGTTATTTTAAGAGACTTATATAAACATTGAAAGCAAATTTTGGCATATGTAAAGAGCATGCCGCAAAACTGAGCTCGAAATGAATTTCCCTAAAGATTCAACAAATTTCGAAGCAAAATTATCATCTTTTTCACACGGAGCTTTTTTTGTTTGGCTGTCCTCGAAGGATAAGGTATAGACGGTTTAGGCTTAGGAGCAACAACGGGCTCATTAATCGGAGCTTGAATTTGGACTACCAGAGGTTGGATGTTTTCGGTACTTGGAAGCACCGTATCCTTTGTTACCTCGGGTTCCCGTTCCACCACTTTGGGAAGAGAAGAAGACGGGGGTGGAATTGGGGGTCCATCATAAGAAATGCCACTTCGGGTGGTGATTGCTTTCAAATCACCTCTCGGGTTAGCAACGGTGTTGCTAGGAAGTAAACCCGAACCCGAAGTAGAAGCGGTATTCATTTTCATGAATTGACCAAACATGTTCTTAAGCTCGATGTTAGAATTTGTTAAAGAGGTCATTTGGGTTTGCATGTTTTTCATTACCGCATCATTCGCCTTTATGTAGTTTGAGAAATCACTAGTCGTCACAACTTGTGGTTGATGAATCGGAGCTTGATAATTTGGGTTTCCTTGATTAATTCCTCTGTTTTGATTGTAACCTTGATTGTACCGGGTTTGATTATTTTGCACATTCGGTTGAGCAAAACCCGGTGGTCGAATTTGGTTAGCTACATTTTGAGGATGGTATCCGGTATTTCCTTGATTATAGTTTACTGCGGCTGCTGAAACATATCCTTGAATATTGTCTTGATAGCCCGAAAAAGTGTTGCCATCGGTGGCAGGACACTGTCGGTAAGAATGAGCACCGCCACAAGTAACACAAGATTCCTCAACAGCTTTTACGGAAGCTGGAGCTGGGGTTACTTGATGTTGTTTAAACATTGCGGTCATGGCACTAGTCACGGCACTGGCTACGGCACTGGCTATCTCTGAAGAATCAACATTACTTGCTTTCACTTGAGAAACAATCGGTTTGTTTCTTGAATTACGAACTTTTGATTTGTTTTCAATAATTTTCAACACATCTTGTGCACTTCTTTCTAAAAGATTGCCACCGGCGGCAGAATTCAAAGAATCTTGATCGGATGGGTTTAAACCATTGTAGAAGGTATCGAGTTGATGCAATTCGGTAAAACCGTGATGTGGGCATGCTCGAAGGAGATCCTTGAATCGGTCCCATGCCTCATAAAATGTTTCATCAAAACGTTGTTGAAAATTTGAAATTTCATTCCGGGAGGATTTATGTTATTTATGAGGAGGAAAGAATTGTTAATAAACTTGTAACACAAGATCGATCCCAAGTTAGAATAGAACGAGAGTTCTTTGTCGAAGCCAAATCAAGGGCCGGACCACGATAGAAATTGGAAAAAGCAATAAGCTTTAATCGATGTCTCGGCACCTCTTTGATACTTCAACGTAGAAGTACTCTTTTAAAATATCAAATATGATCATGAGGCTACTTCAATCTTATTACATAAATTGATTAGACAATGCTTGAGCTCGAAATGCTCAACGAGAATGGGTGGTACTACGATTGCCTCCACATAACCCTCGGTGGGTGCACTGAGTAATTCCGTCATAGTACGTTGATCAGCCATCGTAACTATGGGAGTCTCTACAAGAGAAAAAACGGTTCCGACTCTTTGTATAGACAACTAACGATTACCGAATTTTCGAATCGTAGAAGTAGGATTCGTAGAAGGTTCACCAACGAATTTTGACGAAGAGCGAGTTTGCATACACTAAGAACAAAATAAGAGAAAATAAAAAAGAGAAAAATATTTTTGTAACCGATAATCAAACAAGTGTACGGTAGCTCTCTAGAAAGACAGCACAAAGAAGCGAGGACGGGTAAGCGCGAAGTTATTAAAAGCCTTCTCCTTTCGGGTAGTCTAAAGTTTGTCAATCAAACCCTCCTTATTCCTCTCTTAATAGTTGTTGTAATCCTAAAGGTGAGCCGAATTCACGAATTGACATATCGGTTTTGATATTTGCGTTGTTTTTTCAAAAAAAATTTGGAATTTTTGATTACTTGATAATAGAAGAAAATATTCACAAATGAAAGCGATAACTTCACGGGGAAGGGTCTTCAAACACTAATCTTCAAACGTACTACCAATAATCGTTTCACAACCTCCCCGGCAACGGCGCCAAAAAATTTGATATTGAAAAACTTAACTATACTAATATTATATATACTTAAATATAACAAATATATAATTAAAAATCAAAAATACAAATAATAAAGAGAGTAGTAATTGCGTATGGTTTTTAAAAAGATTACTTTCAACAAAGTAAATCAAAAAAAACCTATCCGGGTCGTTCCCGACTAGGCATGAATTGATGAACGTGTAAGTTCGGATCGCTGTGATTGAATTATTTCAATAATTTTTGATTGGGAATCAATTTCTAACACTTATAATGCAAGAACAATAAAGAGCAAGCTAAAAACGAAAGCAATTAAAGTTAAAACATGAAAAACGATAACGGGCTCAAAACCCGAGCTTTAAAATCCTAAATCTCTAAATTTTAACCTTACAAATGCAAATTTAATTTTTAAATGTCCTAAATGATAAAAGAAAATTTTAGAAAAAAAGAATTATATTTTTTTACTTTTATATTTTTTTTATGAATTAAAAACAGATTTAATCTAAAAATATTAAACTAACTTGTAGAAAAATTACTAAAAATATTTTAAACTATTATTAAGACAAGAAAAATAAAACTGGGAAATAAGCTAAACTAGATAAGCTGTAAATAAGCTAATAAACTAAATAAGCAATTCTGGAAACAAAGCATAAAAGGATAATGAAATGGAGCTATGACAGATAAGACCCAATGGCGCAGTTGGTTGAGGGCGTGTGTGTTAAAGTGTTGGGAGTTAAGGTAGAGGTCTCGGGTTCGAAACCTCAGACTTCCCTATACTCCCAACATTTTTATTTTGCAAAAATTTTTAAATGAAAAAGCTAAATAAGACTAAAATAAGTAACTTTAAAAAAATGAACTTTTTGACAAAACTTAAAAATAAGCTAGAAAGAGCACAAAAGGGAATCAGATTACTAAATCTAACTAATGACTATAAGCTAATACTGTTTGGGCTTTTAAGACTAAATAAGCAAAAAGAAAACTTAAATAAGCTAAAGCAGACTTACATCTACATCTAATAAGCACTCATGAATGAAAAAGAAGCAGGCAAAATAAGATAAAAAGCAACCAAAATCTTAAGGCGGATACTAAAAAAACAGTTAAAAAGGACTTTTGACAAACTATGAGCTAAGATTAAGCACTAAAAAGCTATAGAAAATAAGCTAAAAGTTTAAAACAGATGAAGAGCTATAATTAATGACAAAATTAAGCTAAAATTAAGCACATAAGATAAAGACATTAAGCTAGAATCATTACTTAAAAGAGACAGACTAGGCTACTATTTTTGCTTTTTGGAATGAAAGGACATTATAAGCAGCTTATTTAAAAGACTCAATAAGCTACTTAGAAAAGCTAACCAGCTTGAGACAACCTAACCCTAGACCTAATAAGCAATAGTAACTAGAAAATAAGCACAATGTATAAGCTGAAAACACTAAAAGGTATAAAAGTCAGTTGGCCATAAAAAAAAGGTTTTAAAGGACTTTAGACTAAATTCTAAGCTACAAATAAGATCAAATAAGCATTTGAAATAAGCTATAGACTAAAAACAGATTAAGACCTTTACTCTAATGACTCAAATAAGCTGAAATTAAGCTAAGCAATTAAGGAAATAAACTGGAGAAGGAAAAACAAATGAAAATGACAGATTCAAACTTGTTTTTGGCTATTTAAAATGAAAAGGCTAATAAGAACTAAGACTCAAAAGCTACATTTGGCAAACTACAAACTAAAGACAGAATGAGCTTATGATATAATAAGCTAATTTTAAAAAGAGCTAACCTAAATTAAGATAAGCAATTACCTCAAAAGATCTGCACACTAAAGCTTCCTAAGAGCAAACCTCAACTCCTCCTTCTTGACTGTGTTAGATTCAATTTACTCAAAAGGCCTTTCTAAAAAAACTACTAACTTAAAATAGATGGATGTTGATCTATATTAAACTTATTTGAACACTTAAACATTGTACCTTAAGCATACTCATGAGAATCCAAAAATCAAACAGTTTAGTGTACTTTTGAAATAGCAAGCTTTGAGAATTTGATCAACCACTCTAAAAACTAAACACAATTTAATCTAAGCTTATTAAACTATCATTTAGATCTTAAAAGGGGCTTATGAAACTGACTTATAAACCAAAAACAGTTTTAAACCTAATTTGACCCATTCTAATCTCTTATCCCAAACAACCCTTTAAAAATCCAAAAACCATTATAAAAAACTAAAAATAGATTGAGAATATGGCTAAATAAGAACAAATAAGCAATTAAAACACAGAGATAAGCAATAGAAATAAGCAAATAAGAATAAGCAGTTTTAAAGCAAAATAAGACAGTTTTAACTCAAAACATAAGTAAATGACATATAAGCAATAAGCAAGCATAAATAAGCAATGAACAACATAATAAGCAATAATAAGCAGTAAATAAGCAGTTTTAAACCAAAATGAGAAAAGGAAACGTATTACACTTGCCCTTTGCTCTACAATGGCAAAGCAGCTCTATATGGAGCTTTGTCTACAAGCTTTAGCTGCTTATTAAAGATAAGCTGGTAAAACCCATAAGCCCTTCCAGGTTTGGCTTATCTTCCATTTTAGCTTTTTGAGTGATTTTTAGTGAAAATGACTTAAGCTATATAAACTATGGAAAAGTTTATATAGCTTAAGTAAAACAGCTTAAAAGACAAGGAAAAGAGCTTAAGAGAGCTTAACAAACATTTTTAAAACATAAAGTGCATTAATCTTAAAAAACAGAATTTAACATAAAAACATTAATTTCATTAAACTTAAAAAACAGTACAAGACTTTTAAAAGAAAGTACAATAAGCTGGAAAAAGTACAATAAAAACTTAGAAAACTACTTAAAAACTTATAAAAAAACTTGATAAAAACTTTTTGTCTTGTGACAATGGTCCTCCATTTATAGCCGGCTTTAGAAGCCTCTAGGTCTTCAAGTTGTGCTTCTTATGTGAGGAGGATGGGAGAGTGCTCTCCAAGCCTTGAATTATAGCCATTGATCTTTATTTGTGTTTCTTTGACTTCATCATAGCCCTTGATTTGATGTCCTTGTCCCATCAGCCAATCATTTAACTTAGGATTGCCAACATGGCTTGTCTTCTTGCTAGGGGGTGGGGTTAAGGTTGGGTTTTGTGTTTTGTCGGGTTGCAGGGCTGGAAAGGGACGGGATGGATGAATAGTGTTTATGGCGGGAAAAGTGTTTGACTGGTTTTGGGGATAACAGGTTAACAGGTGTTACAGGTGAGGGACATACTATGTTAGTCCCTAAGGACTAACAGTGTAAACCCTAGGGACTAACGGTGGCATTTTAAGTCCGTTTTTGGTTATTTTAGCTTGTTTTTAAAGGTAAAAGGTATGTGTAATTAAGCACATACCAGTTATCTAAAAACCTTAATCTCTTTACATTTGTGGTTTTATGCATATATGATGTTTGTATAGTTAATCACCATCTAAGAAACTTATTTACATGAAAAATGGATTTTCACTTGTGATCATGGTTTGATCACATTAGAGGACTTGTAACAAGGTGACTAAACTAAAAAGTTACAAAAACAATTTTTAATCACATTTTAACAAAAAACCTCAAAACATTATGTTTAAATTTGAAATATAAAGCTTTCATTTTATATTTTTATAAAATACTACATCCCATGAGTATTCCAAAAAGGTAAGAAACTCGAAAAACCAAGCTATAACGAAGGAGATATGTAATTTACAAGATTTAGTTATAAAAAGTGTTTTATAAATGAAATTTCCTTAAAACCCATTTACTTTTAACTTCTGATATATACAAATGGATATTTTTATCAGATAGTACATATTTTTAGAATTCTAAAATATTATGAATCATAATTTTTCGATCAATAAGAAGAAGTTTTAATATTGGTTTTTTTTTTGTATTTTCGATAATAAAGTTTTATAAAAATAATTTTAGTGTAAACTATGAAACAGTAAAAAATATATGACTCGCTCGCTAGATACATTTGCGCGAAAATCCTCTCATTGAGGAGATAGATAAAACTTTTAATTACAAGAAGTGCTCGAAGAGAATCACTAAAAAACTGAAGTTAAAACGAATAAGATAACGACATTCACGAGTTTATGACGATTTACTTTTATAAAATAATTTTATAAAAGTGCATGAACAGTAAAAAGTACTGTTCACCAGAGGACTTAAAATATGAAAATGTAATATTTTGATAACTCGTCTTAATACGAAAGCGTGGACATAAGAAACGTAAGAAACGGACTTAAAACGATAAAGTTACGCCGTTTTTACTAAAGAGATATTTATAAACGTTTTTACTTTATAAATATGATTTCACTAATACGATTAGATGGTGATGTAGCTATATAGAATTATATATGGTTTAGGTATTCATGTACTTAGTACCATACTGCCTATAATTAATTAGGTTGCTCTATCCGGTCGTTATCGTGGACGCATTTTCTATGATATACTTGTTATCCTGATCACTTCAAGGTGAGTTTCTTGCCCCACGTTATACTTTAATTGTTTACATTATACTCTTAACTTTTGGGGTGAATTACCTAAAACCCCCCCCCCCCCCCCCCCCCCCGCCCCCCCCCCCATCCCATTGCTTGTTATCTATTCCATTTACATACAAGGAAATCCATCCTCATTTCGTTTACAAACTTGTCTACATACTCACATTAATTTATTTGGGACACAAAAATAACTATTTGCTTGTTTTCACTTTATGTTTTGAAAACATAGAGACATTACTTACTCTTTACCTCATAATGTTTACGGATTTTCTCTCTTGATGAGTCTTAAGCGGATTGAACTGTTGAATTACCTGGGAAGGTGAGCGCGAATGTATGAAATAGATTCTATTCGGGTGTGACAGCCACTGTTCTGGGTGATTAGCTTCATGACAACGAACGGTTTATAGCATGTCCGAGCACGTCATTTACCTAGAACATTAGAAACACTTACGTCCGTTAGTCATTTGAATAAGTGGCATAGAGATGAGTCTACGCAGCCAGTCACGCTATATAGCAGATCACGAGCTTAGACAGTAATCGTAATACTGGTATTTTATTTAACACAAATGATATTTTATTTACCGTGCTTGATAGAAAGTTGGGGGGCCTAATACATAATTCTTGAACATGTGGTTGGTCCAACTATACATATCGTTTTGGTGACTATTCGATGGAATTTGGGGTGAGAACATGCTTGTTATCAATTCCATTTACATGAACATGAACACTTACGGTGCTTTGAATAAAGTGGCATACAGATGAGTCTACGCAGCAGTTAAATGAACTTAGAGTAATCGTAATCATTGTTTTATACACACATGAATATTTACGTTGCCTTGAATAAAGTGGCAATACATACTTTGAACAATGGTGGTCCAACTATACATACATTTTGGTGACTATTTTGGGAATTTAGATGGTCATGCATACTTTATAACTCTTTGATTTACAACACTTATGCATACGTTTTGGTGACTATTTGGGGATTTAAATGGTCATGTATACTTTACAACTCTTTGATTTCCAACATTTATACATACATTTTTGAGGAACATACAAGGATTGGAACGGTCATACATACTTTACAAAATTGTGGTTCAACGTTTATACTTACAAAAACCTATGAACTCACCAACTTTATGTTGACACTTTTAAGCATGTTTTTCTCAGGTGAACAAGCTGTTTGACATACTTGATGTGCATTGGAGTCTAGACTATACAAGACTACATTCATGGATTTATACAAACAAATCTCGTTGTATTATTTCGGTCTTACATTATTGATGCAACTTTGGGATCAACATTATAACAAATTCAGATTTTGGTTAAATCAAGGAGATCACTTTTCATACAACTCATTTAGAGGTCGTTCTTTCATATCTTATGCAATGGTATTATAAAGTAACACTCCTGGACATATTTCTGGTGTGACCTATTTTGGGGGTGTTACAGCAAAGAAAAGAGAGCAGGAACAGAGCTGATATATGAGAATACAAAGAAGCAAAAAGTGGAAGATGACAAAGAAACAACAGAGCTTAAATAGTTAATGAAAATCATTCCATATGAAGAAGAAGTAGCAATTGACTCTATACCTTTAGCTGTTAAGTCTCCAAGTATTGTTGGCTGGAAGATTTATAAAGAAGGAAGAAAAAACTATTATCAAATAATAAGAGTTGATGGAAAGTCTCAAATGTACATGTTCTTTAGTCAAATGCTTAAAAGTTTTGACAGGGAAGATTTAGAAGATCTGTACAAGTTGGTAAAAGCTAAATATGAGTCAACAAATCCAGTTGAAGACTTAGATTTGTTGTTATGGGGTGATTTGAAAACAATGTTTGAACCACATGTAGAAGATAAAGTATAGAGGATTCAACAAGCATACAAAGTGTTGGATTGGAAGCTATATGACTTCTGTAGAGTACATTCCTTGAGGATGCAACATATGCAGATTTACATGTTGGTAGAAAAGAAGTATCCCCTTGCACCACTTATACTTTTAATGGCGTTGGAAAAGAAGCTTAATATTGATTATGAAAGTGAAATGGCTTATAAGCTTCTTAAATTCATCATAAAACAGCTTAAGAAGTAAAGAAGTGTTTGGAAGCATCCTCCTGGTGTTGATGAAGCTTTAAATGAGGAAACTTAATGATTTTGAAGAAGAATATCAAGTTTAGGGGAGGATTGTTGGGATTAAAAGTCTTCTTGATGCTGTTAGAATTACTAATGCTCATGTTTTTGTTTATGCTGCTCAGCTGGATTTAGTACTGCTAGTACAAAGTTAGTACTGCTAGTGAATATTAGTGCTGCTGATGAACTTCAAAGAAAATATGCTAAGTAGTTACTACTGCTAGTACAAAGTTAAGACTGCTCAGCTAAAGTTAATGCTGCTAGTGAAAATATGCTTGAAGTTACTACTGCTAGTGAATATCAAGTTAATGCTGCTAGTTAGTACTGCTTATATGATATGTATTAGTTGTTTATAGAAAAGATTATGGATACTTAGGAAAGTATTGTAAGCCGACTAGGACTCCTTGGTGTATAAAAGGAGGTCCTAGGGCATAGAGTTTGATGTACCAAACCAAAACCAAATTATTAGGCGTATAATTCTTAGCTTCAAGGTCTTTGTAACCCTAATACTTCGTGAGTATTCGTATTATTATCATTAATAATATTGGAGCTTATTTGTTGAATTGTATGTTCATAGAATTATTTAGTTCTATTTTAACTTCTTTTAATATTATAGATTAGATTCAGTCATAATCTTTAATACATTTAAACAAAGTTTCTACTATAGTTGTGTTAGATTTATCTAATATAACTAATCCTTAAACAAGCTTAAGGAATTCGATCTATTAAAGTGGGATCAACACTATACAATTAACCAAACGCAGTCGGTAGTTACATAAAAAAGAAATTAAAAACGTCACTTAACGAGCTAGTAACCAGGCAAGTTCAAGGGTCAGGCATGACAATATGACCTCTGCTTTGGAAAGCAATATTTGGCCCGATTGAACCTACGGGGGCTTGACCAGCTATACTAAAGGTCCTAAGGGGAAGCCATGCGGCTTAGGGCGGGTGGCATGACTCAGGATCCGCTAGATGGACAACTACACATCTATAGTCAGTTTGCCCTAAGCTCAAAGCAACAAGTGTTCTTCGGCATACCACGCGCCCCTCCCCTAACAAAAAATGGACTTACAGAAAAAAAAGATAGGAGGAAAGGAAAAACTAAGTCTAAGCCCCTGAAGGGTTAGTAGTAGCCTCTTCATCAATAGCAAAAGAGGGTAGGAAACCATCACCTTTCTCACCAGTAGAAAGGGTCACAACAACATCAGTAAGGCCGGAGGAAACACGCTCCGACTTACCAAGGTCACTTCAGTAACATCATCCAAAACATGAGAAGTACCCTGCATAAAAACACCTCTAGTCTTAGAATGGGCAGCACCATCAGTCATCTCAGCATCCGGCCCATCAACCATAGCATTCTCCCACTCCTTATTTTGCTCTGAAGCAAAGGAAGAGGGAGCGGGTACAACATTAGCAGACAACTCTAAGGATCCGGAAGTAGGTGTCACAGTTGAATCCTTTGCAATAAGAGGAGAAACACGAGCATCCCTTGTAGTGGGGACGTTAGATGGATGAGCCAATTTTTTAGGCTCAAGCTGAAGGATAACCGATAGAGGTTTAATAGCATGCTTAGAAATCTTGTTGAGAAAGGCATAATCAGTTTGAG
>BQNB010060474.1:0-36909 GCA_026074375.1 Tanacetum coccineum
CTGGATCCAAACCATCAGAGGAGGAGGAAAAGAAGGATGCTAAAGATCCAGGGAATGAAGATAGTGAGGTTCCAAGAACAGAGGAGCCAAGAGTTAATCAAGAAAAGGATGCTAGTGTTAACAGAACTAACACTATTAATATTGTTAGTCCAACTGGTAATAATGCTGGAATAGAGGATAATGTTGTTGATGGAAATATAGTCTATGGATGTGATGATGATCCAAATATGCCTGAATTGGAAGAAATTATCTATTCAGATGATGATAAAGATGTTGGTGCAGAGGCTGACATAAACAATTTGGATACACATATCCCTGTCAGTCCTATTCTAACTACTAGAATTCACAAGGATCATCCAGTTGAACAAATTATTGGAGACATATATTTAGCACCTCAAACCAGAAGGATGACAAAGAGTGTGACTGAACAAGCTATGTTTAGTTCAGTGCAGCAGAGGACCAACCATAAAGACTTTCATAATTTTCTGTTTGCTTGCTTTTTATCATAAGAAGAACCCAAAAAAGGTAGTTCAAGCACTAAAAGATCTAAGCTGGATAGAAGCTATGCAAGAGGAGCTTCTGCAATTCAAGTTACAACAGGTCTGGACCTTGGTGGATTTACCTAATGGCAAAAGGGCCATTGGTACTAAATGGGTGTACATAAACAAGAAAGATGAAAGAGGCATTGTGATTAAGAATAAAGCAAGATTGGTTGCACAAGGATACACACAAGAGGAAGGAATTGATTATGATGAGGTTTTTGCTCCTGTTGCTAGAATTGAATCAATTAGTCTATTCTTAGCATATGCATCATTTAAAGACTTTGTGGTGTATTAGATGGATGTCAAGAGTGCTTTTCTGTATGGAAAGATTGAAGAGGAAGTCTATGTTTGTCAACCATCAGGATTTGAAGATCCAGACTTCCCTGACAGAGTTTACAAGGTAGAAAAGGCTCTTTATGATTTGCATCAAGCTCCCAGAGCTTGGTATGAAACCTTGTCAACTTATTTGTTAGACAATAGGTTTCAGAGAGAAAAGATAGACAAGACTTTATTTATCAGAAGGGACAAAGGTGATATTCTGATAGTTCAAGTGTATGTTGATGATATCATTTTTGGTTCTACAAAGAAGTCATTATGCACAGAGTTGAGAAGATGATGCATAAGAAGTTTCAAATGAGCTCTATGGGTGAACTTACATTCTTCCTAGGACTGCAAGTGAAGCAGAAGGAAGATGAGATTTTCATTAGTCAAGATAAGTATGTGAATGAGATTTTGAACAAGTTTGGTTTTAGTGATGTCAAGACAGCAAGAACACGTATGGAAACTCAAAAGGCTTTGCTCAAAGATACAGATGGTGAAGATGTAGATGAACATTTATATAGATCAATGATTGGTTCATTGTTGTATCTAACTTCTTCAAGGCCTAATATTATGTTTGCAGTATGTGCTTGTGCAAGATTCCAAGTCAATCCTAAAAGTTCACATTTTCATGCTGTGAAACAGACAACATTTGTTTATTTTAGAGTATTGCTGGTGACTCTAAAGTTTACTAGCTGCTAGGCAATAACTTAATTACTGTTAGCATAACTTAATGCTGTTATGGCATAAGTTAAGTGCTTGTTAGGCGTAAACTTACTATGTGTTAAACGTTATTGCTGTTGAGGGTTATTTTTTCATAAGTACTTCGATTATGGGGTTTTCAATCACTTATTCTAATCGAATTTCATTCAATCATATACTCCTATTCCACAAACCTAATCCTACAATTTCTTCATTCATCATCAAAACCCAACACAATGTCGACTTTAAAGTTTGATGATACCTCACTACACTTGGTCGCATTTTTATTCTAAAAACCGCTAAAGTGAAGGGTGAGCAAATTGTTGATTTTTTGAATGCAAACCTATCAATATATGCACTATAGATCAATCCTACTACTATACTTCGTGTATTGAACAAATTATGGGTTCTGTAAAGGCGGGAAAACGATCAGTGGGGAAGGTTACCGTTACAAGCCCTGTGGATCGAGATTAAGAAGATCATCATTACTGAGTCAATTGTGAGAAGAGATCTTCAACTAGAAGATGCTGAAGGTATTGATTGTCTACCCAATGCTACTATCTTTGAATAGCTTACACTCATGGGGTATGAGAAACTTTCACAGAAGCTTACTTTCTATAGGCATTCTTTTTCCTATATGGAAATTCCTTATTCTAACATGTTTACAATGTCTATAGTGCTAAGGAATACTGCATGGAATGAATTTAGTTTGCACTATGACTTCTGCAATTATTTGTTTAGCTACAGACCAGAAGTTCAACTTTTCAAAATACATTTTTGAAAGTATGGTGAAGAACTTGAGAATGTGTTTGGTAAATTCTTGATGTATCCAAGATTTGTACAAGTGTTTTTGGAGAAACAACTAGAAGGAATTTGTCAAATCATAAAAGGATTTATGTGACTCCCTTCCACAACTATAGTAAGTTTTTTGGAAACATAAGAAGGGTAGGGAAATGATTTTCTGGAAGAGAAACACCCTTATTTCCAACAATGATGGTACAAGCTCAAGAAGAAATGGGTGAATGTGTTAGCCTCAATTTATTCAGTCGAACAAGGAAGTTCGGTCACTCTACGATGGGTGAGCCTTCGGTCTTTAATTAGTTAACGGGTTTGTATATAGGAAAGTATTGAGGAATCGGGCTCCGAGAGTTAATCTAATTATTGTATATGTTTCGGGTTTATTTCCAAGCAAAAACCCGGAGCCCGGGTCCTAGTTAAATATCCCGCGCGTCATTTAAACGCGACGGGTATATAATCTCTTTTTCTATTTTAAAAAGAGGAAGTTGTTCTGTTGTTCAAAATATCTAATAATATCTTTTCTCTTTTCTCTATCATTTCTCTCTCTCCTTTCTCTCTCTAAACAACTCACCTCCTCATTTCTAGTCCGATTTCGTGATCGATTGTATGAAGTGAAATGTTATCGGGATCCTACAATTGGTATCAGAGCTTGGTCTAATTCAATTGTAGGATCCCGATAACACTTCACTTCATACAATCGATCACGAAATCGGACTAGAAATGAGGAGGTGAGTTGTTTAGAGAGAGAAAGGAGGAGAGAGAAATGAGAGAGAAAGTGAAAAGATATTATTAGATATTTTGAACAATTGAACAACTTCCTCTTTTCTAAATAGAAAAGAGTTTATATACCCCGTCGCGGTTAAATGACGCGCGGGGATATTTATACTAGACCCGGGCTCACGGGCTGGGCTCGGGTTTTGCTTGGGGTTAAACCCGAATCCATATTACAATATTAGATTTAACTATCGAGCCCCTCGATCCAATACTTTCCTATTACAAACGTTAACTAATCGAAAGACTGAAGCTCCAATCGTAGAGTGACCGAACTTCCTTGTTCTCTAGACTGACCCGAAGATGAAAGTAAACCTTTGTTCCCATTTTATGTGAATTATGAAGTGTAAAAGATTTGTTGATCTTAAGTGGATTTGATGTGATTGATGTTGTGGTTGTGTAAGCATTCCGGTCACGGGATTTTTACACGTTATGATTAAATCCGATAAAAGAATTAAAAGGGAATTTTACAAAATCAATAGAAAAACCGTGGGATTGATTTGATTCGGAAATCAGCGGCCAATGATTTAATTGTCTAAACAAGATAAATTTTCTGGCTATTGGGTTAAAGTGTTTGTTTAAAATAGGCTCACCAAACTGAAACGGGCCTTAAAATGATGATGGGCCGTGGAGTAGGAACAAAAACAAGTCTAACACCAAATTCCAAAAATATGCAAAATTGTCATTAACTCATTGTAACGTGCGATTTTTGGGCCTTAAGATAAAACCGTAACCAAAACTAAAAAGATGGTTATAGCGTGATCACCCGTCTCGTTTTTCTCTTCGATTTGAGAGGTACGGGCCTAAAACGGACTTCACGGATCAAAAGTTAAGCTGTTTTTACTGCAAAAACCCTTCTTTCTTCACACAAGGATTTCTAATCAAAAACGCAATGAATAAAAAAATTGGGCAAGGTAACGTTTAGTCATAACGCAGTCGTGGTTTCAAAAGCAACTTTTATACTTGATTTTCTCTTGCACAATTAGCTTCCTTATGCCTCAGATCTTGCATAATAAACATAAAACGATTCCACATATAAGCACAAAAAATTCGGGTTTGACGTTTTTTCTTCCAAAATTAACACGAACTTGATCTTGTTTATCCACAAGACCATACACACCACGAATTCCACACGTACGCTATGATGCCAATTGTAGGATCCCGATAAACACTTAACTTCATTACAATCGTTCACGGAAATCGGACTAGAAATGCGGAGGTAAAGTTGTTTTGAGAGAGCAAGAGGAGTCGAGAAATGAGAGAGGAAAGACTGAAAAGATATTATTAAGATATTTTGTAACAAAGACTGAACAACTACTCTTTTCTGAATAGAAAAGAGTTTATATAACCCCATCGCGTTAAATGACGCGCGGGGGGATAATTTAACTAGACCCGGGCTAGGGTTTTGCCTTGGGATCTAACACCCAAAATATATACAATATTAGATTAACTAGCGAGCCCGATTCCCGATATTATCCTATTACAACATTAACTAATTAAAGACCGAAGCTTCCATAGTAGAGTGGACCGAGCTTCCTTGTTCGATCCAATTCACAAATTGAGGCTTAAGAGGTTCAGCAAATCCAATTGATCCCTATCACACACACACTATTATCTCAACTATCAAATCTCAACTCCTAAAAGAACAAAAAACCTAGGAAGCCAAAGAGAAATGGAACATGACTGGTCACATCAGCTAATGGTCTACGAACAATGTTGCAGATGAGGCTGTCTATAAGGAGATGAATGACAGTTTGGAAATGGTTTCCACTACAACTACTAGCTAGATGCTCAATAGCAGGATAGGGGTAACTATCAATAAACCCAATCCAAGGAAACACTCTAATGAACCTATTTCCTTAGGATAAACTACGTTCAGGTTGTGTCCAGACACCAAGCCCATGGGGGATATAATTGCTTAGACTAGGTCTGAGAATGTATCTATACTTTCTAATGATTCACTGATTACAGGAGTTAACACACCTCGAAGTGATGCGGATAGTCTGAAACTAAAGGAATTGATGAAATTATGTACCAACTTACAAAATAGATGCTTTAGATTTAGAGGAAAACTAAGACAATATCAATACTTAGGAGATTATTAGTCTTGATAAAGGAGGGTCAAGGAGACTAGAAAAATAAGTATAGGTCAAAAAATTCATGGGCTTAAATATATTATACAAGGTCGGTTTGTCAGCTAGGATTGAATCCTCTAAAGATGAAGGTTTGGGTGAAGAGGATGCATCCAAACAGGGGAGGATTGATGATATTGACGCTAATGAAGAAATTTATCTGGTCAATATTCACAGAGATGAAAATATGTTTGGGGTAAATGATCTTGAAGGTGATGAGGTGATTGTTGAAACTGAAGTTGATCATGAGGTGGTTGTTGAAACTGAAGTTGCTTCTAAAGATGTGAACTTAATGTTGATGCACGTTACTTTAGCTCAAGCACTTGCAGCTTTAAAAAGTGCAAAAACAAGGCTGACAAGGTTATGTTAGAAGAACCAGAGCAGGGTACAATTACAACAACAACTGCTGCTACAACAGTTACAGCTGCTAGCACAAGACCCAAGGCTAAAGGGCTTGTTTAATTACATGAAGAGGACAAGCAAGTACACAACAAGTTTCTTCTCTACAAAACCATCACAGGTAAGGTTTAGGACAAGGGTAAAGGAATCATGGTAGAAGAACCTTTGATGATGAAGAAGAAAGATCAAATCAGTTTTGATGAACAAGAAGCTATAAGATTACAAGCTGAATTTGATGCAGTGAGAGACTTACAAAGGGAAAAGATGAAGCCAATTGCCTGCTTTAACTGAGAATGGAATGATATTCAGGCTAAGATTGATGCTGATTATCAATTGGCTCAAAGATTGCAAGCTCAAGAGCAAGAAGAATTGACTGATGAAGAAAAGGCAAGATTGTTTGTACAATTCTTAGAGCAAAGAAGAAAACATTTTGCAGCTAAGAGAGTAGAAGAGAAAAGAAACAGGACCTCCAACTCAAGAGCTCAACAAAGAGTATCATGTTGTACTTATTTGAAAAAACATGGAAGGATGGATGCCTAAAAAGCTTGAGAACAAGTCATTTGCTATATTCAAGAATTGTTTGGACAAAGATTTTCAAATGGCGGGTACAACCTTGTTGGAATACAGAACTTAGTTAATAGAAGAGAGTTCCAAGAAAGCAGAAGTAATGGAAGAGAGTTCCAAGAAAGCTGAAGCAGAGATAGCATAAGAAAGCAGTTCAAAGAGAGCAGGGGAAGCTCTGGAACAAGAAAGCTCTAAAAAGCAAAAAGTGGAAGAAGACAAATAGTCTGAAGAGCTTAAACAATGTTTGGAAATAATTCCATCGTAATGGAGATGATGTAACTATTGATGCTACACATTTATCTACTAAATCTCCAACCATTGTTGACTACAAGATTACAATGAAGGAAGAAAAAGCCTATTTCTTAATTATCTGAGCAGATGGTAATTCTCTGAGGTATTTAAACTTTTGGAAAGTTGCTTAAATACTCTTAACAGAGAAACTTAGAAGTTCTTTAAGCTAGTTATATGCCCAGATTTAAATATAAGGTCTGAGCCAATGAATTACATGGATAAATTTCTTACTTCTTAATTTGAAGACCATGTTTTGAAACATCATGTTGATGATAGTGTATGAAAGAATCACAAGGATTAGTCTATGTGCTGAAATGGAAAGCTTTATGATTCTTGTGGAGTTTAATTGTGTAATGCACGTACCATAAACTTTATTATCTGTTGGTTGAGAAAGTGTATCCTTACAAATCACACACTACATCCAATGTTCAATTATGTGAAGCTTCAAGTTGATTATGAGTGTGAAATGGCATTTGAGCTTCTTAGATTAGTCAAGAAACAGCTTAAGGAAGGCTATGTACCTGAATGAAGTGTTTAGAAGCATCCTCCTGGTGATTAATGAAGCTTTCAATGAAGAAACTTGAGATTTTGAAGAAGAATATCAAGTTTAGGGGAGGATTGTTAGGATTAAAAGCCTTCTTGAAGTTACTGCTACTAAGTTAATGCTGTTGGTGTATAAGTTACTACTGCTTGTTAAGAGTTAATGCTGCTGGTACAAAGTTACAATTGCTGAAAGATTACAACTGCTGAAAAGATTAAAGATTGCTTGAAGTATCAAGATTAATTATGAGCTTAAGGATTGTTATTTATATAATAGATCTTTGAGAATAATATAAGTTTTAGTAATATATTGTAAATCGACTAGGACTCCTTGGTGTATAAAAGGAGGTCCTAGGGCATAGAGTTTTATGTATCTTAGTCGTATAATTCATAGCTTCAAGGTTTTGTAACCCTAATACTAGGAGAGTTGGTTTATTTGTATTAATTAATATTGGGTTTTTATGTTGTAAATTATATTGTTTTTATTGAAGATAAATTCTTCTTTTTATTTAAAGATTAGATTCCGCTATAATCTTTATGTATTATTCAAACAATTTCTATCTAGCATATCTAAACCTTTAACAAGCGTAAGGAATCCGATCATTAGAATTAAATGGGATCAACACTCTTGAATGTCAAGCTTTGGATTAGCATTCTAGTGTCTAATTCAGTTGAAGATAAGTATGGTGAAACACGGCTTGAATAACTTGTATCGGATCTGTGATGACTTGTAGCAGAAACCGCTGGTGAATTGAGATGCTTGTTGATGAATCCACTTTGAGATGAGTGTGGATGATTCACTTGATTGATTTGTGGATGAAATCACTTGAACTTAGATTATGGATGATTCATTTGATTATGATTTGTGGATGGACATTATCTTGATTGATTGAGGATAATATATTGATGGTTGAGGATAATTCCCACTTGGAAGCTGGTGGTTGGAAATCATGAAACTTGATGAGGAAAACTTTGAATCTGTGGTTTGCGGATTGTAATTGTTAGGAAACCACGAGAGTGTCCCGGTCATTCCAGTTGTTAACCTATAGTTAGCTCGTTATAAGTTAATTTTTGGACACCCTCGTTCTCCAGGCCAGAGTGTCAGCTATAAGCAAAGGTTTAAACCATAAGGCTACAAATAGCACAGATGGTAATTGTTTGTTTTGAACTAACACACATATCCTTGACTTGACGGAGGGTGGTTGGTTGTGCATTTTCTCACATATATTTCTTTTTCATATCTTATGTTTACTTTCTCTCTCTAAGTGTTCACATCCAAACCTTCTCTCTAACTAAATAACCTATTTCACTATCTCCTCAGATAGTTTGGTACTTAGATAGTACTTCAATTGGTATCAAAAAGCCATGGAGTGGTGTGCTTAGTTTTGTGGTTTACGGGGTTGTTTTTCGTTTTTTTTGGTTCGGTGTTTTACTTCAAAAAAGGCCTAAATCTTTAGATTTGTTTCTTGTTTCTATATAGCTGAAATTTTCCTCAACTATTAGATCTTCTTCTTGAATAACTTTAGTAGTTTGCCAGTGGATATAGGTGTGTGTGCTTCTAGATTTAATCAATCATCTCCTGTATTTTTGTGTTTCATTTTGGGTTTCGTTAGCCTTTATAAAGGTCAAAATTTTTATGATTTAAATTTTCGTTGAGGCTTTAATACCTTATTAGTTTTCATTTTTTCTTGTCCATAGCTGGATGCAGTAACGTACTATTTGGTACTTAGCCTTTTCGGAAAATAATCGTCAGAAATCAGTTTTCTTTTTGAGTTTGAATAATTAAGTGGGTTTGTGAGTACCGATTATGGTCCTTTTATAGTGCATCACCGAATAGTGAGTTTTGGAGTAACCGTTCTAGTGATATTTATATGTAAGTACGATCTAGGCTTCACCAGTGGTAAACACGTTTTTTGATTTTTGTCTAACATTAGTATGAAACATGATTATAGAGAATAGTCTGCGAGACTAGGTCTGCCACCAGTGATGTAAAGATCTTGTATAGCGGTTCTAGTTAGCAGATCTAGTCTTACACAGTGGTATAAACGATCTCTGTCTGCACATATCTAGCATCTTAACCATATGGTTCTAATGACTACTAGTCTGCCCCATACTTGTCTGCAACTGTGATAACCGATCTAGTTGGCGATCTAGTCTTCCCAGTGGTTAAACCGATCTTGTCTGCCACGATCTAGTCTTCACTAGTAGGTAACCGATCTAGTTCCTGCACTAGTGATTAAACCCGATCTAGTCTGGCCGATTTAGTCTTAACACAGTGAGAACCGATCTAGTCGTCATCAGAGTGACCACCATACTAGATTAGTATTAATAGACACCCCGAACCAAACATCAAATTTTTAAATTATACAGGGTTCTATATCCTTTGACTTGGAAAAATCGCGTGTTCTCCATTAACTTGTTTTCAGGGTTTTGTTTAAGTAATTGTAAAATTCCCATGTTAATTTCAAGAAATTAATACACTTTATAAAGGACAAAATTTATCAGAGCACATTTTCTTTCTACCTCCGTTCGATCCGGCCTATTTAATCTTTTAACATACAAATTTTCTCAATTGACTACTCTTGCTGAATAGCAATTCTTTCGGGTGACTGACTATCAGTCCACCTATGTTGGAATAGTTATTTTATGAATTCTTGGATAAAGCAAGAATGGAGCTATACATGATGAATAGACAACCTGGACGATGATCCTGAATCCGTTGAAAAATGGTCCACTCATCCGGGCTTCACATTGAGGGAAAATGGAGTGACTACGACCAAAGATATTTTTGAAACTTATCTTGCTCACGGGAAGCAATTCAAGCCTGATTGTGATTATCAAGGCAACACATATCATTCTTCAAGGGTCTACCATCAGAGGTCTATGCATTGGTTAGCAAATCATAAAGTTGCCCAAGGAACTTTGGAAAGAATTCAAACTTCTCATGCCAATGAACTCATTGACGAAACAGGTAAGAGAGAGTAAGCTTTATGATGAATTCGATAAGTTGGCTTATAAAATAGGGAAAACATACGTGATTTCTACTTGTAGAATTTTCCTGCTACTCAATGACCATGGAAACTATCTACAATATGAAACTGAAACATTTTCAAGTGAACACCAAGTTTTTGAATAATCTTCTCTCCTGAGTGGAGAAAATTTGTTGACTGATGTCTGAACTGGTTTCGGGATTTTAACATAGACTAACATTGAATCTAGTTTCATGCTTATATTGTGGAAACATGAATTTCATGCATATGAGGTTCATTTTAATGCATGAACGAATTCAAATCCGTGCTTTGGTTGCAACCCATTAGATGACCCAAGTCTCATTATCCATAAATCATCAATACAATTCTTACCAAAACTCTCAATTTCAACCACAAAGTTTCACCCATATCAGTCTCCACAGCATGGCTTCACCTTATCAGTCCTCATATGTACTCATATGATCTATCTCTACACCTCTGTCATCACTTGTCTATCTATTGATTATGCATCATCAATTTGATTACAAAGTTTATTCTTCCACACCATCATCCATCCCTTAATTGGAATATGCTCCTACAGTTAACCAACAATCTAAACTGTCCACCAACTTGACTTAGGTGTAATTGTTCCAGTGTTCCAGAAAGATGATGATCCCATTGATGCCATCAATCACATGATGTTTTTCTTGACTGCTGTTGTCACTTTCTGCTATCCTATTACTAATAACTAGCTGAGGAATTCGTCAAACCCTAAGCAACAAGCTACACTAATTGATGGGAGAGTAATCAGTACAACCCACTTTTAGGGGAGACACACTTTTTTGCTTGTGGGTACTACAAGTACCCTACACTCTACGGATTCAAAGTGGAAGCTATTTGGGTACTAAAGGACGTTATTTGTTAAAAAAAACTACAAAGGGGAAGGACACATGTCCAAAATAGTGCACTAAACCTCAAGGAGGAAAAAGACAGATGATTCGTGGTTTAGGATAAAGGTGTTGTTGGTACAAGCTTATGCAAACAGTCAAATTCTACATGAGAAGAACTAGCATTTTTGGCAGATCCAGGAATTGCAGAAGGTCAAGCCACACAGACTGTCATTACCCACAATGCTGCTTATCAAGCCGATGATTTGGATGCATATGACTCTGATTGTGATGAACTTAACACTGCCAAAGTTGCTCTAATGCGCAAATGTATTCTTGTTGGTTCAGATGCTCCCGCTGGAGGTACAAAATCATGATTAATATGATTAATCATGCTAATGCAAGGCGATGTCGTCTTTGAAAAGTGAATGTGTGAACCATTCATGAGACTAAAATAACCATGTGATAGCATATCTGTTAGAAAATCAAGGAAAAGTGTCAGGTCACTTCCATATAGATAGTTCCCGTACGATCATTAGTAAGTTGTAAGGTTAAGTTAGAAAGCTATAAACGGCTCCAAGCCCCATGGATAAGCCCATAAGGGTCTTGGAACGGCTCAAGGTAAGGCATATTAACCCCTCTTCCACACATGAGAGGGTGTTGGTTTTTCCTGTGCTTACATTTTCATAAGATTATATTATCATTTTACTTTCTCTCTCTTAGTGTTCATCCAACTCTCATCTCTTTCTCTTCTAAAAACTCTAAGTGAATCAATCCATACTTGTGTAAGGAATTCTACAAATTAGTATCAAGAGCCATAGGGTGTTTGGGTCGATTTTGTGTGCGTTTTATCTACTCGGTTTACTATTGTTCTTGGTTCGAATCTATCAAAAGATTTCCATCTTTTGAGGGTTTAAAAACCATAAAGCTCTTAACTTTCTTTCTTATTTATCTTAGTTTAGATAAAGTACGTACAAGAAAATCTTCAAAAACACCATAAAAAAATATAATTCTTTTTGATTCTTTTGGTTAAATAGAGGGTTTTGTACCAAGAATCTTGATTTCAAATTTTTCGTGTCAAAAACGTTAAAGTTTGTGTTTTTAAGGTTTTAATAGTCTTAGATAGGTAAGAAGTACAAGAAAATCAGGTAAAAAACGGTCTAAAAGTGAGGTCTTTTAAGATTTTTGATTTTTGAGTTTCGTAGTGTTTTGGGCGATTTATACGTAGTTCATTTGCTCAGGCGATTTATACATCGTTTCTACTAGGAGAAATTCTTACGTGGCTTTTAGTCTGGCGATTCTATATGTAGTCTCTTAGGCGCATTTTTACTTATTCTCTTAAGGCTAGAATTTATACGTGTTTGCTTCTACAGGCGATTTGTAATTATTCGCCTTTAGTAAAGGTTACATCGTATAAAATCGCCTTAAGAACTAACACGTTTAAATCGACTCTTCGGATACAAAACACGTATATATCGCCTTAAGAATAAAAAACGTATAAATCGCCTTAAAGTGAGAAAACTTATTAAATCGCCTGTTAGAAAGCAAAACAAGTATTAAATCGCCTTAAGAGAATAAGTATAATCGCATAAGAGATAAGTTATAATTTCGCCTGACTAAAAGCCACGTATAATTTCTCCTATAGATACGATGTATAAATCGCTCTGAGCAATTGAACACGTATAAAATCGCCCAAAACACTACGAAACTCTAAATCAAAAATTTTAAAAAAGCCTCACTTCTTTGACGTTTTTACCTGATTTGTTTTCTTTGTACGTCTTACCTTATCCTAAGACTATTATAACCTTAAAAACACAAAACTTTAACGTTTTTGACCGAAAAATTTGAAATCATAGGATTCTTGGTACAAAACCACTCTTCTTAAACCAATAAAGAATCAAAAAGAGGATATTTTTTTATGGGCTTTTGAAAGATTTTCTTGCTAAACTTCTAATCTAAAACTAAGGATATATTAAGTAAGGAAAGTTAAGGCTTTATGGTTCTTTAAAACCCTCAGAAGATGGAGGATAAAAAATCTTTTGATAGATTTCAAAACCAAGAACAATTTGTAAACCGAGTAGATACGAACGCTCCAAATAATTGACCCAAAACCTATGGCTCTTGATACTAATTGTAGAATATCTTAAACAGTATGGAATGATTCACTTAGAAGTTTTAGAGAGAGAAAGAGGTGGTTGGATGAACACTTAGAGAGAGAAAGTAATATGATAAATTTATCTTAGTGAAAAATGTAACAAATGAATAAACCAATACAACCCTCTCCATGTGTGGCACGAGGGTGTTTATCATGCCGTTACTTTAGCCGGCCATGGGACCCTTAGTGGGTATAGCAATGGGGCTTGAGCCGGTTAGGCTTTTCTAATTAATCTTACAAACTTACTATGAGCTACGGGACTATCTATATTGGGAGTGACCTGACCTTTTCCGTTTTCTAACAGATATCTTAGCTATCACTGGTTAATTTTTGTCGCTGATTGGTTAACAACTTTCGACTTTTCAAAAGACGGACATCGGCTGCGCCTAGCCTGATTAAATCATATTATCATGATTGTGTCACCTCAGCTGAAGTGCATCTGAACCATAATGAGATTAAATTTGCCATGAGAGCAACTTTGGCTCTAGTGTTTAATTAAGGTTCATCACAAATCAGAGTCTATGCATCCAAATCAATCGGCTTGATAAGCAGCATTGTAGGTACATGACCAGGCTGTATGCCTTGACCTTTGCAATTCCTGGATCTGCCAAAAAGCTAGTTTCCGTCTAAGGTAAGAATTTGACTGTTGCTTAGTAAGCTTGTTACCAACAAACACTTTATCTTAAACCACGAATCATCCTGTTTCCTCTTAGGTTTAGTGCACTATTTGGCATGTGGTCCTTCCCCTTTGTAGTTGTAACAAATAACAGTCCTTTATTTCCCAGAATTGCTTCCACATGTTCCTTAGAGTGTAGGTTACTTGTAGTAACCACAGCAAAAAGTAAGTGTGTCTCCCCTAAAATTGTTTGTCTAAGGTTACGCTACACTATCATTTAGTGTAGCTTGTTCTTAGGGTTTGACGAATTTCATCAGCTAGGTTATAGTAATAGGGGCATAGCAGAAAGTGACAACAGCCATAGTCTAGAAAAACACATCATGTGATGATGGCATCAATGGATTCATCATACTTTCGGGAAAATGGAACAAGTTGTAATGTTACTCTTCCATTATTAATGGTAGCTTGTTGCTTAGGGTTTGATGAGTTTCTCAGCTGGTTATTGGTAGTGGGATAACGGGAAGTGACGAAAATAGTCAAAAACAACATCATTTGATTGATGGCATCAATAGGATCATCACCTTTCTGGAACACTGGAATAATTAAACCCGATTCTTGCTGGGAAAATTCAGATTGTTGATCAACTGAGGGAGGATATTCAAATTGAGGTATAGATGATGATGGAGAATAAATGTTATGGTGAATTGTTGACTGATAATCATTAGATGGATAAGTGATTGAAAGAGGTGTTGATGATTGATGATTTGATGAGTTGCAACCAAAGCAAGCGGGTCTGAATTACGTTCATGCATTAAACGAACCTCATTTACATGAAATTCATGTTGTCCCAAATAAGCATGAAGCTGATCGATGTTAGTTATGTGCAAATCTTGAACCAGTTTGACATCTATCACAAATTTGCTCCTTTCAGGAGGAAGGGTATTCAAAAACTTTGTGTTCACTTGAAATTGTTCCAGTTTCATGTTGTAAATGTTCATTTCATTGAGTAGCAATGAAAATCTCAAGTAGAATTTACAAAGTGATTCCCCCTTCTTATAAGCAAACTTATCGAATTCATCATAAAGCTTACACTCCATTTCATGTTTCGTCAATGAAGTTCCTTGCATGAGAAGTTGAATTCTTTCCCAAAGTTCCTTGGCGACTTTATGATTTCTAACCAATGCATAGACTTCAGGTGGTAGTCCTTGGAGAATGATATTAGTTGCCTTAATATCACAATCAGCTTGAAGTGCTTCTGTAGCAGATAACTTAGAATATTTCTTTGGCCTAGTAACTCCATTTTCCTCAATTGAAGGCCAAATGAGTGGACCACGTTTAACGAATTCAAGGATCATTCATCCATTTTGTCTGTTTAGCATGTATAACTCCATTATGCTTTTCCAAGAGTCATACATATTCTTTTCCAACATAGGTGAACGATTGTCGGCACCCGAGAGAATTGCTTTATCAGCAAGAGTCATCATTGAGAAATGTGTATGTTAATTGATTATTTGGTTGATCGGACGGTGGTAGAAAGTAATTGTGTTTAATTAAGTTTTCTTTTACGTGTTTTAATTAATGAAACTACACGGGATTTTATAATTCTTGACAAAACCGGGAAAACAATTGAATGTTTCACGGGATTTTACAAGTCAACAAAATAAACCGTATAATTTTGAAAACTTGAGTTGTTCGGTTTCAACTAGATTCAAGTTGTTCGGTTTCCACGTACTCAAGTTGTTCGGTTTCAACTGGAGTCAAGTTGTTCGGTTTCCACGTACTCAAGTTGTTCGGTTTCAACTGGATCCAAGTTGTTCGGTTTCCACGTAGTCAAGTTGTTCGGTTTCAACTAGAGTCAAGTTGTTCGGTTTCAACTAGATTCAAGTTGTTCGGTTTCCACTAAGTCGAGTTGTTCGACTCAGTTGTTCGACTTGAGTTGTTTGACTCAGTTGTTCGACTTGAGTTGTTCGACTCAGTTGTTCGACTTCCACTACTACGAAACCCAAAAACTTAAAAACACAAAAAGACACCTTTTTGATGATTGTTTTGCAAAAATACTTGTACAACTAGTGTTACTAAACCTATAGGAACAAGAAAAATGAACACTTTAAGGTTTTTAAGCCGAAAAATTTAAAATCAAGATTTTGCTCTTTATAAGATTTTCGAACACAAAAATGATATTTTTCTTGATTCTAAGCTTGTACACCTATATCATAAAGATACTAGATCAGATTTACCAAGGTAAATAATCCTTTAGTGTACATAAAAGCTTTGGAATCAAAGAAAGAAAATAAAGGACGATTTTTGCTTAAGATACTCGAACCAAAAACAATAAACACAAAAACTAAACACATAACTCCATGGCTCTTGATACCAATTGTAGGATACAAGTAATATTTAATATGAGATGGGAAGGAACTTAGTGAGAGAGAGTGGAAGGAAGGATGTATTATAGAGAGAGAAAGTAAGAAACATATAATGCATAAGTGAAATGAGAATACAAAACCAACCAACACCTTCTCCAAGCTATGGAGAGGGGTATTTATAGTCTAATATGGCCAGCCATGGGCCTATTGATGGGCTTTCCATGGTCCTTGAGCCATATTAGCTTAATTAACTTAACTACGGGCTTTGACTATTCTACATTGGAAGTGACCGATACTTTTCTTGTTTCTAACAACGTCTACCTAGGGGCGGTCCTCTTAAATAGGTGGGCGGTCCCCTTAACATTAAGGGGGCCGCCCGTGTATTTAAGGGGGCCGCCCTAGGCTAGGGCCTCCCCAATTTGTCTTTTGTGTAGGGGGGATTTTCTGGAACTTTTCTAGCCGTTTTAGGTCCGAAAATTTGAATTATCTTTTTTTGGATTCCTAACATATCCTTTTTCACGGTTCTCGTAATTTCTGGTTAAGTCGGACTATTAATGAAGAGCATTGTCACCCATAAACCAATTGTTACACCCAAATCGCCTTAACCTACCTTGTTTGTACTCACCTTTAGTACATTATTGTTTTAAACACAAAGTTAATTATTTTAGTAACACGCTGATAAGTCCTTATCCTTGTAAATACCTGTTTTTGGAGGATGTGGTATTCCATGTATATTACATCTTATGAAGAATTAGAGAAGAAGTAATTTATCACCCCTAATAGAGCTCAATAAGCTCCATGTAATTTTGATCCACCTCAAATCGGGTCATTAGTTTGATCCTTCTATTTTCCTTTTGTTTCATTCTTGTTTCATTGTTTTGTATCATTGTTTTGTATCATCAAATCAATATAATTCCCAATAGGTTAAACATACAACTCGAATCTAAGTATTTTGAAAGAAAACTTTTAAAACGAAAAACGAACCTGTAAACTATTTAAACCCCCCTTCTAGTTTCCACAAAAAAGAAAGAGACTGATGTAGAGTTGTGTAGAGTTTGTATATCTTTGTCCGAGTTCTTGGCTTAGCAACCACACCAACGTGTATTCTTATAAATAATTAGCTAACCCTTCCACTCCAAATTCACCCAAAGTCACCACCCAAATGTATCTCATCTGTTTCCGTTTTCATTAATGTTATCTTACACCTACACCCCGCAAACCTTTAAAAGACCTCTTAGATAGTAATGAATCATGCTTGCGCCTAGTGGTGGAGGTTTGATCCTTTATCAAGCCTATGGTAATTTATATGCTATAACAGGTAATGAGTGTTGATTTTCCGTTTCCCCTTTATGTTATAATTTATTATACACCCGAGAGAAAAAGAGAATCTCAAACACTTATGTGAGGTGCAAGTATATACTTTTCGTGCTTTTAATTACGAGGTCTAGAAGGTTGTGTTGTAAAATACTTTTAAAGAGTAAGTTAAAATGACCCTCATATTGTTATTGTCTAGGTAGAAAAGCCCATTTGCTTGAGGACAAGCAAATCCCAAGTGTAGGAGTATTTGATGAGGTGTCATTTTATACACTATTTCGGGGTCATTTATGTAACACCCCCAAAAATACAACAACGCAGCAGAATACCACTTTGGGGTGCTACTACATAATACACAGCGCTAGATACAAGAGAACGACCTCTAAAAAGTGTCGTTTGTAAAACAATCTCGTTGATTTTCTAAAATCAAAATAATAGTTGTCCCATAATTGCATCACCATGAAAAACTTGAATGTAAAGACTCCAATGCACATCAAATAATCCAAGCATCTAATTCACCTGAGAAAAACATGCTTAAAAGTGTCAACATTAAAGTTGGTGAGTTCATAGATTAGTTTAAATATGAATGTAAGTTTCAACCAATATATTTATCTACTGTGTCATCACAGTACCATGTAAAATGTTTATAAAATATGCACGACCCATTTTATGTCATCAAAAGTACCAATATTATCCCAAAGATTTTATAAAGAATGCATGACCAATTTAATGTCACCCAAAAGTACCAATCTTATCCCAAAGATTTTTAGCAGCAATTAGTTAAACTAACTTTCACCATTTGATCCATAGTGAACTGCAAATTAATAAATATTAGCAATTAAGTAACCATTCCATGCATATAAATAAAAAGAGAACGGATGCAATTATTTAGACGGTGGGAGTAGATGATGCTATAAACAATGGACGTATTTGAATGTCATCAGTGGCGAAACACTAATGGTGTATTTCAGTGCGGAAAGAATGTTGGTTGGATGAAGATCTCAAGATGATTAGCTCGAAATGTAAAGCAAAACTTAAGTTTAACAGTCACTGAATTTTCGAAGCATCGTGATTTTCATGCCGAATGTGACTCACAACACTTTGACAAAACATGTCTTTGTGAATGTGAGGTATGTGTCATTTGATGTATAAAATCAAGAGATGTGTTTAAGAGGAAGATCAAGGGCTTAGGAAATCTTGATTTAACTTAGCGTTCGTGGTATTGTTTTTAAAGATTTGTCAGTTGAGATGCATAGTTGTTGATATTAACACAACAATGCGTTAGAGGGGTGGAGGTGGACATGACGTAAATCAGAGTGATGCCGTGTCCCAAGCCCGGTGCTAGTGGGGTGTGGAAGACGAGGAGGTGGCGATGGCATTTGAAGGGTTCGGCTGCCATTATTCCACTAGAAGTTACAACATATGCGTGATCTCGATGAGTGATAACATGGTTATGGTGTAAGTTCTTGAGGTTCAAGCTTCATTGGTATGACGAATCTTAGCTTTGGTGTAGGAGCAACATAAGTTGGTGTTGGTGACTCATTTAGAGATGATAATGTGGTTTGATAGGTGCTCCTACTAGAGGTGGATTTTGATGGTGCATGTGGTGGTGAAAGAGATTTGTTTCTTGGAGGTGGTAATAGTGTTCTTTCATTTTGGTATTTCTCACTTGAGGATGCAAGGTTTTTGACATAGGTAGGTGATTTGACCACTAATTCTTGTGGTTTTTCTCTTTTAGTTGGGTGAGTTTGTCTTGGATGAACTAGTCATAGTGATAAGCTAGTGAAGTATGTATGTGAAAATTGCAAGAGATGTGAGGAAAAATGAGGTTGAGGGTGATGATTATATGGTGGAAGTGATGAAGTGTTTTACATAGAAGTTCTTGGATTATATGGAAGTTATGATATATCCTAAGGTTTAAAATCTCATGTAGGAATGCATATAGCATGATTATAAGATAAAAGTGGAAAAAGTTAAAAAGACACAAGAAAAATTTGAATTTTGAACAATCAGCCCTGGCTTTGGGTTTCCATGGATCTGACCTAAACTAAACGCACGATCTTGGGCATTGGAACGATCCGTGGGATTCCGTTAAGGGTCGAAAAATGGCCAGAAACCAGGATTTGGCTGCCGAAACCCGCCCCAAAACACATAGCATGCAATCATCTAAAGCAAATGTTAAATAGCATAAGAAATCCAACATACTTATTACAAGCACATAATATAAGTTGGATAACAACAAAGCAAATAGATTAAGGATCATATTAGTTGAGTTATTCCTCATCGCTTGAGGTTCCCGAATCACTATAGTAGTGATCATCATAATGTCCTATAGCAGCCATGACATGGAGAACAAGCAAGTACTTTAGATTTCGAAGTGGTAGATTGGCATCAGTGAGATATCAAAAGATGTGAGTTAGGAACATGCCATATGGCAAGGGAGTGTTTGGTAGATTTTGGACGTTTGAAATACATTTAGCAATGAAATAAGCAAGGTTGTAAGGTTGACGTGTTTGAAGAGAATAGAGGAAGTGGAAAGTGGAAGCAGAGAGATACTTAGAGTTTTCTCCTAGGCTTAACACGTTTTGTCGAAATATTTCCTCGAATTTTCTAAGGTGTGGCTTAAGTTCGAGTTTGTGAATTTTGTTTCTTACTTAAGATTTGATGTGTTTGTGGGTTTTCTTAAGACACTCATTGAGTTCACTTACAAAAGGCATTTTAGAATGATAGGGTCCTTGGGGATCTTGATCTTTTTTTAAGGAGACAATAGAGCTATCAATGGAGTAGGCACATTGTCCATAATGAGGAATCCCAAAGAGTTTGGTGAACATATCGAGTCGATAGATAATTTCAATTCCTTGAAACCAAAATTGAATGGAGAATGTAAGATCCTCATTTCGAATGAGATTGACACTAGAGTAGAATTTTAGAATAAATCTAGGACAAATGGGTTCATCAAGATTGTATATATGATAAAGACCCATTTCATTGAGTTTGGTTTTTATATTGTCATATGTGTAGTAGTATGGAAGAACAACACATCCTTCATGAATTCCACGAGACTCTAGATTTGTAAGTGTTTCAACCATATTTGATGATGTGGAGTTTTTTTTAGAAATTTTGGTGAATAGGAAAATGTTTGTTGAAGTTTATCATAAAACATTTGCGACATGATTTTACCTATAAAATAATTATTGATGACTCAATCGTCAAAACAATGCATATTTTAGATTTTCTATGTGTGTGTCTATATGCAAACAATGTGGAGGTGCGGTTTGCTTGACTCGAACAAAAAATAATAATAAGAAGCAAACTCTAAAGCACTCCTAGGTTTAATATTGCTCATCTTGAATGAGTTGAAAATGCATATGAATTATGCATTTCGAATGGACATTCACGAGATCAAATGCATGATGAAAATCGTTTTTACATTGTATTAACAATGTAGTTAAACAACAATTTTTTTGAAAACTCCTAGACGTTAGAATTGTGTTTGAAAAAACATAATTTGGGGTTTGGTCGAAATTTGATTTTCACTAACTTATTCAATTATGCAATCCTAGTATCTACGGGAAGCAAAATTGTTATACATTACTATATCCTAGTCTAAGTTGTGCATAAAACACATGAAAAATCAATATCCCCAAATTATTTGATTTTATGCAAAATGGAAACCCTAGACTCAGAATTGAGAAGAAATTAATATGAAATCACTGACAATAGTTGTTTAGTAATGATGATTGGTTGTTGATCTTTGAGATTTATTGCACCAATTGCCGATTTGTGTTGGTTTTGATTTAGGGTTTATGGTTTTCATTCGTTGTGAGGTGTTTGGATAATTATTATATGGTCCCTAATTTTCAAACTTGGTATATACCCGTTATTTCTGACACATGAATCTACCAAAATAAGGGACGGATCTCCCTATATAGATCCGTAGATCCGTGAGTGGTTGAAAACAAACAGGGTTTGATTTTAAGCAAATTGAGTGTTGTTTTTATTGTTTTGGCAATTGAAGTGACTTATATATGTTATAGGGAGTGTGTGTTCAAATTTTCGAAGTTAACGTCCAAGTTTTGAGCATAACGTAGAAGTTGTCATGAATTTCCCGATGGAATTTCAACGAAGTCGATCCTACTTGGAGTGTGTTAACTTTTAGCATGTTTTTTTACCATTGTTGATAACACAAACATAATGAACATTTAGATGTAATAAAACATCATCAACACAAGTGTGAGTTGTAATACGATGAGTATTATTTTTGTCTTTTCAATTGATTTCGTAATTTCATGTAATAATCACGTATGGTTGTACATGTAGACTTGGAAAATATCTATGGTCATTTTATTGATATTTTCGTAATCAAATAAAATTCTAATCTCGATTATGTTCACGATTTGAAATTTGTAATTAGAACATGTAATGAGAATTAACATCTTTTGAATAATAATTAATTTCTCCATTAGATTTCCGCTTACGATTATTTTTTGGGAGGATGGAGATTCACTATCAGGTATATGTTCCATCATTTCTAATCATAATCTTTAATAATTGATGACATCAAATAACGTCACTTTTATAGCATCATTTATCCCATGTAATTAACCCATTTTGTATAATTATTGCAAAGAATTGTTACTTAATCGTTTATATTTGAGAATTGCAGTAATTATGGAGTACTTGGTGAAGATTAACTAAAAGTCACGCATTCTCGAGCTTAAACGAAGATATTTGAATAATAGTGTTCTGACGACCAATACGCCGTATCCATCAAGGAAGATACGGCGTATCTGTGTCTGCACTCACCAAAGACTACGAAGGAAACAAGATCCAATACGCCGTATCCAGAAGAAGGCAATATGCCGTATTCAAGCTATATGGAAATAAAAAATTCTGGAAGATATCAAACGTGGTCCCTACTCCAAGAAATCCCCAATACGCCATATCTAAGACTTTGGATACGCCGTATCGATCATATTCCAGACCCTATAAATAGAAAACTCAAAAACAAGTTTTGGGTGTGTTAAATCATATTCTCGATGCCTAAACCATAAAAGTTGATTTTCAGAGGAGAAAAAGAGCAGAAGAGGTCGAGCAACGCAATTAATTCCATAGGAGACAACGTGTAATTTCTTATGCTCTTGTAATCATTCAGTTTTTGGCATCATTCGTTAACTCGGTTAGTTTACCTTGGCTAAATCATTACTTTTGTATTAATTATGACGTTTGAAGGCTAATACCTTCGGGTATTATCCATTGTTATGAAGATCTTAATATTTGGTTTTTTATCTCGATTTCTTAATTTATCGTTGATTGCTTGTTTATGTTTATCAATTTATACTTGTTTACGTGCTTTTGTATGTGATCTATCATTCAACTGGATCTAGTGATACGGACTAAGTAATCTAGATGTTGGGATAGCTCTTCATATAGTGATTTATACATCTAGACCAATAGGATCATAATTAACGACCTATCTTTTCCCTTAGATTGTGAGTTTAGTTGGACCATAAGATGACCTTAGTATCAACGAGTACGTTCTTGATTAATTGGTAAAGACTTGGTTAGTGGACTACTAGTGTATGAATTGCCATTAAGCAGTAAGTGGGTAAAGTCTCTATGAGCTAGGGTTTAACAAGATCACCATTGCTTAGTCCGCCAAGATAGATTATATTCAGCAAATAAAGATTGCTTTAATGCGGATGCGTTTTAATTGTGACAGGGAATTTATTCGTGTCTTGTCTTAGGAATGAAGTAACGCTAAGTCTTAAGAATGTTTTGCTCCCTCGAGATAAGTTAATCATTGCACTAAAAACATATAAACCAACGTTATGATTGGATTACTAATGGTTAATTCAGTTTTTTTATATTTTGGCTAGACGACTCTTTTATCTTCTGTTAATTTGCTTGCGTCGTGTGTTTAGTGTCTTGAATTGGTTTTAGTCACCTACAAACCCGTCCCCTTTATCCATTAGATTTAGGATTAACATAGGTTTAGCAAAGATTAGACTAACTTAGATTAGAAAAACCAAAGTATTAATAAATGAATGTGTTCCTCGCTATTAGTGATCGACACTCCTACATACACGAAAATTCTAACCCGACGGGTAAATTGACGTCTAAAGTGTATTTTTTGGTTAAGTCGGCAAACTTATAATTTTAAAAACTTGCATTCATAATTTAACAACAACTCCATTGGACACATCAAACTTTTTGGCGGCACGTTACCTGGGGATGTGAGAATTAATCTTGATTTTTATTTGATATTTTGGTTTTTAGCATTAGATTTGATCTAACTTTAGGGCTAGTGTAATTTAGATTAGTGTATAATTATGTATATTATGTATATTTGCTTGTATATTTCTGTGTTTAATTGTTTGGTTATTTAATTGTTTTTCATATTACACTGTTCTGGTCGATAAAACCGATACGGCAGTATCAACTTCCATTGGTTCGGCGTATCCAACTTTATTTCCATTAAACGTATTCATTCAAAGGATTATTACGGCGTATTCAGTTTCATTGACTAAGGCGTTATCGATAAATCTGAAACAGAAGCTGAATTTTGTGTTGATTCCATGCTTTAATTTTTTCCAATCTTTTCTTCAGAGCAAATCCTGTTGTTATTTTTATCCTTTGTGCAGTCATTACTTATCAAAGCTACGTGATTGTATAAAAAAATGCGTGGACAGGAAACGAAATCAACTATGAGAGAATTCGCAGCTAATGACCAAGCAGATTATTATTCAGGAATTACAAGCATTATGGTGAATGGAAAAAGAAGCTTTGAGCTGAAAGGAAAATTCTGATGTTTACACAAGATGCTTTTAATGGAACTAATGGGGGAATACGCGGTCGAGCATATCGAATACTTCCTAAAATTGTTTGAACCAATAATATTACATAATGTAAATCAGATAAACTAGAGTTGTTTTTCCAATCTCATTGGCTGGAGATGCATGGAGATGGTTTGATGGAATTAAAGGATCAATTACTAGTTGGGTCGATTTGACTGTAATTTTTTAGAAAATATTACCTGCCTTCTCGCACTGGAAAAGTTAACACCCTAATAATTAAGTGGACCCTAATAATTACATGTTTGGGGACAAATCTGTTTGCCTCAAAGTTAGTATACTTCAAAAATATAGATTATATTTCACTAAAAGGAGCTTTGTGGCCTACTAGAAGTTGATGAGTGACGAAATTGAGCCAACGAATGAAGAAACTTCCGATCTTGAGAAAACTAATCACGATGATGAACAAGAAATCGGTGAAATTTTTAGGATTAAAACAAACTTGTTCGATTACGAAACACCGCTGTGCGAAAAATTCAAAGAGTTCAATTACCTACTCAAGATAGATCCTGATCTCCTTACTAAAGACATTGAGGGATTCAAGACTTATGACAAATACAAGGATGATTGGATTTATGAATGGAACGTGAAGTGCCAGGGTAAAGAAACAACCATGACTAACACTGAAGTATGGACTGAACCAGATCTAGTTGTGCATTATTGTAAACCATTTAATTATAAAAGTGGGTATTCAGAGTGGCCTACCTGTAGCTGGAAAGAAGATGGATATTGTAATAGAGGAAACTTACCAGGAGCTTACATAGTAGGAAACACGCTCCGTTACCAAGATTTAGAATGGTACGATGCTTTAAAGGATAGCGAGCTGAAAGATGAAGCTTTAAGAAATAAGGCTATCATGGAAGGATTAATCGATGAAGATGATGAATCAAGTAATAATGGTTTGGAGAAGATGGGAAGGTTATGGAAGATTGACGACATGATCAAGAAGAAAAAGAATATGAAAAACGGACATGAAAGATAAAGAATAGATATGACATTGTTTGATGATCAGAGTTCGCCGGTTTGCAATATAAGAAGATTCAGATGATCAAAGTATGCTGTTCGGAGATGACGAAGAGTTGTTGTTGATAAAGAAGGTATGGATATACGTTGATTTGAACGTCAGTGTACATGCAAAGATGCAGGTCGAGCATACAAGAAATCTTTCGCATGATGACGAAAGATGGATGGTAACCGAAACGTGTAGAAGGACAAGAGGCTGGAAAAAGTTTAACTTATAGACTAGCTGAACACAAAATGTGCCTCCGGGAGACAGCTCACGAATTGTTTTCACATTTTTTACTCGAGTCCATGTCACTTTCAGGCAAAATTTCACACACTATACCTTTCAAACCCGGGGGCGTATCCGCTTAATTCACATACACACCGGACGTTCTGTGGAATGTCTGCCAAGTGATCAGTCCTTTATTTTTTATGCACATTTTAAACATAAATCTGTAACGTTTCTCTCATAATAACGCACCGTAATTCATGCATCTGATACGCGTATTCAACAGAACTGACCAGTATTTAGTATTTTGTTTAAGTTTAAATTACGTATGGTATCCAACGATAGGATGCATGTTTTTCATATATTAATGAGAACAAGTGGGGAAGCTTCGGCAAGTCTATCCTAAGCACCAGGCACAAAGCGAGAGGTCTTCTTCAGATGCTCAGCAAACTCCTTGATGACATCAAATAAAGTTCTATTTATAGGCATTCATTTACACACCATATAATAACCTATTTTGTATAATTATTGCAAAGAATTGTTACTTAATCGTTTATATTTGAGAATTGCAGTAATTATGGAGTACTTGGTGAAGATTGACTAAAAGGCACGCATGTTCTGGAGCTTAAACGAAGATATTTTGTAGTTAATGTTATGACATACTATACGCCTGTATTTATCAGGGAGTTGCGGCGTATCTGTGCATGCACTATACTTAGTCCAGAAGGAAACAGATCGAATACAGCTGCTATCCTGAAAAGGAAATTCGTTGTATTCAAGCTATATGGAATAAAATATTTTAGAAGATATCAAACTGATCCCTAATCCAAGAAACCCACAATTCGAGTATCCAAAACTTTGGATTCAACGTATCGACAACCGGACTTCAGTACCATATTATTAGATAACTCAAATAATGAGTGTTAAGTGTTGCTAAATCATATTTCTCGATACCTAAAACTATAAAAGTCGTTTTCAGTGAAGAAAATGAGAAGAATGAGGTACCGAGCAAACACGATTTATTCCAATAGGAGCCAAAGTTTTATTTTTTATACTCTTGTAATCGTTTAGTTTTGGTATCATTCATTAACCTTTGATTAGTTTACATTGGCTAAAAATCAATACTTTTGTATTAATGTATGGAAGTCTTTAGGCTTATACCTTTCAACAGTATTAGCCATTGTTATGGAGATCTTAATGTTTGGTTGTTTATCATTGATTTCTTAATTTATCCGTTGAATTTCTGGTTGATGTTACGTGCTTTTGTATATGACGTCCTTTCATTCGATTGTTCTAGTGATACGTAATAAGTATCTAGATACCGGGATAGCTCTCCATATAGTGATTTATACATCTAGATCAATAGGATCACAAGTAACGACCTATCTTCACCCTTTGATTGTGAGCTTAGTTGAGCCATAAGGTGACCTTGGTTTCAACGAGTACATTCTGATTAATTGGTAAAGACTTGGTTTCAGTGGACTATAGTGTATTGAATTTGCCGTTAAGCAGTAAAGTGGGTTAAAGTCTCTATGAGTTATGTTTAACAAGATACATTGTTTAGTCCCCAAGATAGATTTTAATCAGCAAAATAAAGTTGCTTTATGCGGATGAGTTTAATCTGTGCAGAATTATACGTGTCTAGGTATTAGGAAGAAGTAACGCATAAGTATGTAAGAATGATATGTCGCGTGAGATAAAGTAATCATTGCACTAATAAACAAACCAACGTTTGAGTGGATTAATAATGGTTATATTAGTTTTTTATATTGGCTATGGACCGCGCTTTTATCTTCTGTTAATTTGACTTGCGTGCGTGTTAGTGTCTGAATTTGGTTTTTATCACCACAAAACTAGTCCCCTTTTCCATTAGATTTAGGATTAACATAGGTTAGCATAGAGTAGACTAATTAGATTAGAAAAAACTATGTATTAATAAATGAAAGTCGTTCCTAGCTCTTAGCTGATAGACACCTTACTTACCATGATACTCCCAAACGACGGGTACATTGGCACGTTATAGTGATGTTTTGGTTAGTCGGCAAATATAAATTTAATACTTGAATCATAATTTTACCACCACACAACGACTCATAAAGTTTTTGGAGACGTTATAACCACGGGGAGTGAGAATTAATCATGATTTTCTATTTGATATCTTTGGTTTTTAGAATTAGATTAGGATCTAACCTTTAGGGCTAGTGTATTTTAATTAGTGTATAATTCTGTTTTATTAGGTTATTTGCTTGTATATTTATGTGTTTAATTGTTTGCGTATTTTAATTGTTTTTCATAATACACTATTCTGGTCGATAACCCGATACGGCGTATCCACTTCCATTGGATACGGCGTATTCAGCTTTCTATCCAATACATCGTATTCACTTCAAAAGGATTAATACGGCGTATTCAGTTTCATTGAATACGGCGTATCGATCATCTGAAACAGAAGCTGAATTTTCGTGTTTGATTTCCATGCTTAAGTTTTCCATCTTTCTTCAGAGCAAATCCTGTTGATATTTTTACCTTTGTTGCAGATCATACTTATCAGAGCTAGTTGATTGAATAAAAATAATTGGTGTCAGGAAACGAATCAACGTGAGAGATATTCAAGCTATGAACCAGCAGTTTTTTATTAAGGAATTACAAGCTTATGGTGAATGGAATAGATGCTTTAGAGCTGAAAGGATAATTCTTGATGATTTACAACATGATGTTTTAATGGAACTCATGGGGGAAGGCGCGGTCGCAGATATCGAAGACTCATTATAATGTTACCCATATCATTTTACTAATGTAATCAAGATTAAACTCAGAGTGTTTTTCCAATCTCATTGGCTGGTGATGCATGGAGTGGTATGATGAAATTAAGGATAATTTTCTAGTTGGGTCGATTTGAACTGCATAAGTTTTTTAGAAAATATTACCCGCCTTCTCGCACTGGAAAAGTTAACACCCTAATAATTAAGTGGGACCCTACTAATCCCAAGTTTGAAAACTGGTTGGCCTCAAAGTTTGTATACTACAAAACTATGGATATATTCACTAAAGGAGCTTTGTGGGACTACTAGAAGTTGATGAGTGACGAAATTGAGCCAACGAATGAAGAAACTTCCGATCTTGAGAAAACTAATCACGATGATGAACAAGAAATCGGTGAAATTTTTAGGATTAAAACAAACTTGTTCGATTACGAAACACCGCTGTGCGAAAAATTCAAAGAGTTCAATTACCTACTCAAGATAGATCCTGATCTCCTTACTAAAGACATTGAGGGATTCAAGACTTATGACAAATACAAGGATGATTGGATTTATGAATGGAACGAGAACGTGCCATGGGTACACGAAAAACCATGGACTGACACTGAAGTATGGACTGAACCAGATCTAGTTGTGCATTATTGTAAACCATTTAATTATAAAAGTGGGTATTCAGAGTGGCCTACCTGTAGCTGGAAAGAAGATGAATATTGTAATGGAGGAAACTTACCAGGAGCTTACATAGTAGGAAACATGCTCCGTTACTAAGATTTAGAATGGTACGATGCTTTGAAGGATAGCTAGCTAAAAGATGAAGCTTTAAGAAATAAGGCTATCATGGAAGGATTAATCGATGAAGATGATAAATCAAGTAATAATGGTTAGAGAAGATGGGAAGGCTATGAGATTGACGACCATGATCAAGAAGAAAGAGAATATGAAAACGGACATGAAGATAAAGAAAGATGTGAATTGTTTGATGATCATGAGTTGGACGTTTAGATTATAAAGAAGATCTCACTGATGATCAAGTATGCGTTCGGAGATGACGAAGAGTATCCGTTGTGTTAAAGAAGATGTGTAAGATGATTTGAGATTAAGAAAAGATGCATTTCGAGAATACAAGGAAATCTTTCGCTTGATGGATGAAAGATGGAATGGTAACTGAAACGAGTAGAAGACAAGAAGCTGGTGAAAAAAGTCTACTTAAAGATAGCTAAATCAAATGTGCATCCCTGGAGACAACCGAATGTTATTTATTTTATTGTGTCTGGTCTTTCCAGGCTCAATCGGGTATCCGCTTCATACCAATTCGGAGTATTGAATGTCTGGATCGTATCAGTATTTATTTTGATGCACTTTTAAAAACATAGTGTAAGTTCTGTCAATTACGCCGTATTCATGCATATGATACGGCGTATTTTCAATGACAGACCGTCTTTAGTATTTTGTTTTAGTTTAATTTTAAGTAGGTTTCCAAGATAGGAATGCATGGTTTTTCCTCATAATTTGCACAGTACCTCGCTTGATAGTAAAAGTAATCGAGAAGTTGGTGAAGTGTCAATCCAATATAGAATCTTATGTGAGATTGTAGTCATGATTGGAATTCAGACACATTTACAAACACACATCCTTGCTCATAAAATCTACATGGAGAATTACGAGCAATATCATCAGGGGATTTCTCATTCTAATTCTTTTAATTCGTAATTACTGTTTTATCTTTACAACGTGGTCGTTGTATAATGCTAGTGGGGGGATGGGAATTAGAATGATACTTGTCTATTATTAAACACTGAAATGCTTATAGTATGCTCAAAATTGAATTTTTTTTCACATACTTTTGTAAATTACTTGATAACATAACTGCAATCAATAACCCTTGTTAGATATTATGAGGATTTTAACTTATCTATTTCCAAATGTTACCCAAATTACACAAAAATATAAGTGTGACAGTGTGTTGTTGACTTTAAAAACTTGGCGGGGTATTTTATTCTGAGACATACAATAATAAGTAATATGGATTTAGATTTAGTGAACTTGTTTAAATTGTATAAATTTTAGGATTACACCACAATATGCCTTTCATGTTGTTTTTATTAACTAACTACTTGGGTAATTAACCTCCGTATATAAACCTCTTGTTTACCTCTAATCTTAAGAGTAAGAATCCCTAGAAAACCGTAGAGCCAATCCTTTAGGTATCGCACAAACTATCTATTTAGTCTAACCTTTACACCTGACCTTACCCTGTTAGATTATGTCCTTTATTAGTTTCTAGTTGCTTAAAGTGTGAAGGTATGTATTTCCCGAGTCTTTGTCAATTTTCTATCCTTTGGTACGGTTTGGGAAGAAATTTGCACATGCAAATGGGATGATAAAGTAGTCAAAAACTCATGTATTCTTATAACAACACTATTATTTGGTAAGTCCGAAGACTAAGAATTAAGAAGGAATTATCCAGAGTTTTTCATGATTTAAAAAGATGGATGAAATTACACCGAGTTTTGTAAGTATAGTCTTAAAAAAATCGAAAAAATGAGAAAAATTGGCAACAAAAAAAGAGAAGGGATGTTAGGATAAATCGAAAGAGCTTAGGCCGAAGGAATTATATGAAGTATCGATTATATTTGATACGTCTTAAAAATCAATGATGTAGAGTATTGTATAAAGTGGTAGATATCGCCACTTGTCTTGTAAAAGTTTGTAAAGTATGGGATGATTGGGAAGTGGACAGTACGAGAATCGCCTATCTTAGGTTGTGCTTTGTCAATGTCAAAGACGGTTTGTTAAATAGTTGTGTCTTTGTCATAGTAACGGTCGGGAAAAAGTGTCTAGCAACTTATATCTTGGACTTAGTCTATTTGTTTCGTAATTTTGTTTAACAACAAGTTATTTTCCATTTCTCTATTATTAACCATGGGTTTTACGCGAATGAGGATGTGATCGAGCATGCATGTCTATTCCGTCGTTACGGCCATGTATGCATGTCTCAACTGCCTTGTTGGTTTATTACTATTGGCGAAAGTTAGAAGATCCATACCCTGTATTACTCTACTAGTCCTACTCTTTAGCTTATTCGAGGTGGGGGGGGGGGGTGGGGGGGGGGGTGAGAGGTCATAGGTGTATATACGTCGTTAAGGGTGTGTATGTGGGTCTTTGTCGCCCTCCTGGAATATTGGTATCAGATAAAGATTAGTTAGAGTAATCAACCCTAAAGCCTTATACACAAAATATCCCATTTTTCTTTATAAAACTTGGTTATCCTTATCTCTAATGGTGGATATGTGTATCCTTGCACATGGCCGATGATAGATAATCGTCACGTCAGAGCAATAAGCGAATTAGTTTACAATGTTACAGAATAGATTAGTTGGAGTGATTGTGTGTTCTTCATATTCATTTGTGAGTCTTGGATTGTGTACTTGTAATAGATCAAATAAATGCTTAAACAGAAAAATCCTTAGGGTTACAGTTTATAAAATTCTAAAGGCTCACTTGAGGGAAAGTAGGATTCGAGTGGGGGGATATTTTGATGACTCCATAATAACGTCCTATTTTATTGCATCATTTATCCCATGTAGTAACACATTTTGTATAAATTATTACAAAGAATTATTTATATAAACCGTTTCTTTTGAGGAATTGCATTAAAATTATGGAGTACTTGGTGAAGATTGAATAAAAGGCACGCATTCTAGAGCTTAAGCGAAGATATTTTGAAGATTCACTGTAATGACATCCAATAGCCGTCATCCCATCAAGAAGATTCGGCGTTTATATGTGCTGCACTACAAAGGATCCACGAAGGAAACAAGATCCAATACGCCGTATCATGGATGGTATATACGCCGTTTTTAAGCTATTATGGGAATAAAAATATTCTGGAAGTTATACAATCTGGTTCATTCTCTAAGATAAATCCAATACGCCGTATCTAAAACTTTGGATACGCCGTATCGAAACCGACATTCTGACTCATATAATGAAAATAAAAACAAGTTTTAAGTGTGCTAAATCATATTCTCGATACCTAAACCATAAAAGTCGATTTTCAGAGGAGAAAAAGAGCAGAAGAGGTCGAGCAACGTGATTAATTCCATAGGAGACAACGTGTAATTTCTTATACTCTTGTAATCGTTCAGTTTTTGGTATCATTCGTTAACTCGGTTAGTTTACCTTGGCTAAATCATTACTTTTGTATTAATTATGATGTTTGAAGAATAATACCTTCGGGTATTAGCCATTGTTATGAAGATCTTAATGTTTGGTTTATTTATCTCGATTTCTTAATTTATCATTGATTGCTTGTTTATGTTTATCATCATACTTGTTTACGTGCTTTTGTATGCGACCTATCATTCAACTGGATCTAGTGATACAGACTGAGAAATATTGATACCGGGTATAACTCTCCATATAGTGAATTTTATACGCATCTTGACAATAGGATCCACAATTAACGTCCTTTCTTCACCCTTGATTGTGAGCATTCGTGGGCCATAAGTGACTTAGGTTTCAACGAGTACGTTTGTTTAATTGGTAAAGAATTGGTTAGTGGATACTTAGTGTTATGAATTGAAGTTAAGCAGTAAGTGGGTAAAGTCTCTATGAGCTAGGGTTTAACAAGATCACAATTGCTTTATTTCCTAAGATAGATTATAATCAGCAAATAAAGATGCTTTATGCGGATGCGTTTAATTGTGACAGAATTCTGCGTGTCTAGGTCTTAGGAAGAAGTAACGCCTAAGTCTTAAGAATGATATGCCGCCTCGAGATAAGTAATCATTGCACTATTAAAACAAACCAACGTTTTGATTGGATTAATAATGGTTAATACAGTTTTCTTATATTTGGCTAGACCACTCTTTTATCTTCTGTTAATTTGCTTGCGTGTGTGTTAGTGTCTTGAATTTGGTTTAGTCACCACAAACCCGTGCCAGTCTCTCAGACTGAAAATCCCCCTTATCCATTAGATTTAGGATTAACCATAGGTTTAGCATAGATTAGACTAACTTAGATTAGAAAAACCAAAGTATTAATAAATTGAAAGTGTGTCTCGCTCTTAGTGATCGACACCCTACTTACCACGAAACTACCACCGACCGGGTACACTGCTCGTTAAAGTGTTGTTTTAATATAAATTTAAAACTTGAAATCATAAAATTAACAACACACAACGACACATCAAGGTTTTGGCGCCGTTGCCGAGGAGTGAAAATTTAATCTTGATTTTTATTTGATATTTTGATTTTTAACATTAGATTAGATCTAATCCTTAAGATTAGTGTAATTTAGATTAGTGTATAATTTTGTATATTCTGCATATTTGCTTGTATATTTGTGTGTTTAATGGTTTGCGTGTTTTAGCTGTTTTTCATAATACACTGTTCTGGTCGATAAACCGATACGGCGTATCCACTTCCATTAGATACGGCGTATCCAACTTTCTTATCCAATACAGTGTATTCATTCAAAAGATTAATACGGTGTATTCAGTTCCATTGAATACGGCGTATCAATCATCTGATATAGTAACATATCTGGTTTTTTGCATTTAATTCCCGTATATTTGAGTTTTCTTTCTCCTGAGCCCATCCTACTGATTGTTTATCCCTGGTTTCAGGTAGTGCATGACAAGGAGTTCGACTAAGGAACTATTTACACCTTTCAAGGATCCGGAACGAGAATTTCGATCATCTAGGAAGAACTTTAAGACACTAAGTCTCGACGAATCGAGATCGCCTGATTTCGATCTATTTTCTGACCAAGAAGAATTTCGGAGGAAGAAGTTGCGGAAACAATAGCGGAAACCATGGAACAATACATGAGAAAACTCGAGCCGACTATGGATCGGGGAGTTGCTAGGCCTAAGATCGAGGACAAGGATAATTTTGAACTAAAAGGCCAATTTCTCAAGGAATTACGTACCAACACTTTCAGCAGTTTGGATCATAAAGATGCGAACGAACACATTGAGAAAGTTCTTGAGATTGTGGATTTATTCCACATCCTTAATACTACTATAGACCACGTGATGCTTAAAGTCTTCCCTATGTCCTTAACTGGAGCCGCAAGTAGTTGGCTAAGAAACAAACCATCTGGTTCGATTACAACTTGGGAAGATCTAAAGACAAATTTTCTAAGAAAATATTGCCTACCTGCTCATACTGCAAAAAAAATGGAGGAGATCAACAACTTTCAGCAAGAACCGGATGAAAACCTCTATCAAGCTTGGGAGCGATTTAAAGAACTCTTGATGAAGTGTCCTCAACACTATTTAACAAAGATGCAGGAGGTAGTCTTGTTTTATAATGGATTGGATGTTCCAACTAGACAAATTCTTGATTCAAGAGGTGTCATACCATCAAAGACTGCTGCTGATACAAAAGTAGCCATTCAAGAAATGGCTGAATATTCTCAAAAATGGCATAATAAAACATCTAGGACAAGAAGTACTGAAACTTCTGACGGATTAGCAGCCATACAAGCACAACTCAACAATCTTGGAAGAGAAATCAAGAAAGTGAATGAAAGAGTTTATGATGCTCAAGTAGGATGTGAACAATGTAAAGGGCCCCACTTGTGACAACCGTCAACCTCAGGTTAACAATCATTAGCATTGTTATAACTTCTATGACTAAATGTACTTGTGTAAAATTTATTTTGTGCTTGTCGGGTCAATTTGAGCTCAAATTATCTTTTTAGAATACGCAAAGTCTTGTTTTAATAAAAGTCACACGTATTAGAAATATAATACGTGAAGTTTAATATTAACCAAGTCTTACATATTATAAAAATAATATGCAAAGTCCAACAAAGTCCAACAATGTACAAATAATACGTATATCATAAGATAATACGCAGTCTCAATATGGAAATTGACATATTTAAAAATCAGTTCATAGTATGTAATAATCCCCAAAATAAAGAGTAGTAAAACAGGGATCTTGCGAATACTCAAAAGCACTTTTCAAGTTCAAAAGTAGTTCAAGTTGTCCAATATAGTTTAAAATGTCTAATATAGCTCAAAAGTCCAAATAGTCCAATAAGTCAAAAAATTTCAATATAGTCCAAAATGCTTAATAATGTCCAAAGTAGTTCAATAAGTCCAAAATGCTCAATAATGTCCAAAGTAATTCAATAAGTCACACGCATATAAAATAATTCGTAAAGTACGTTCAAATATTTCATAATCAATAATATTCATGCAAATCACCCCAAAAACGTATAAAACATTTAAAAAGAGGGGCCGTGAACTCACCTTTAGCAAAGCGATGACACTAACGAGAATTAAGCGACGAAAAGTCGAGATAATAGGACGACGTAGCCAAAAATGCGTTAGAAGCAACCTATAAATATTGTTGTGTCTTAGACTTATAAATATTCGTAGTAAATATAAATTAGTGTTTATAAAGTTTTTCCACTAATGCTTTTCATATTATTATAGTTTTTTTTACATAGTTTATTATGTCATGCATGAACCAAAACCATACAAAGAATAGAAAATTTTGCATTAACAGTACTTTTGTTTTCATCATGCGACTGTTTATAATAATCCAAATACACATTTAAACCTTTTATAAGCGTGGCTTCAGTTAGCGAGGAACGATTCATATATGTCTACCATGTAGTTTCCTTATTTGTATGTTTCTTGACAAAAAGGTAATTTGCATGCATGAGCTTTTATATATATATATATATATATATAGGATAAATATCAAATAAAAAGACAAATATTCGTGAGAAGGATATAGATTTATTTTTAAAAAAAGTTTCAAAAATTCCAAAAAAATTCCACAGATGTGTATTTGGTGCATGAAAAAGTTGTAAAGAAGTTTTTCTAAAAGGTGAGATAGTTTTGCGAAAAAAATTATTTAAAAAAAAACATTTGTGCATTTAATCGGTTTTTTGTGATCAAAATTCGTTTTTTGTACCAATTCTTTTGACTTTTTGCAATCAAATTTTTTTGCTGCATCAAAATTTGTGTGTATCAAATATTCTCTTTTTTGCCCATTTAAAAAAACGTTATAAAACTCAAAATTAGAAAAAAACTTCTTTTACAAAAGTTTTATGCACCAACATACCTGATTTAATAAAAAAAATTTGAAATTTTTCGTGAATTTTTTAAAAAAAAATTCTTTTTATCTTTCTCACGAATATTTGTCTTTTTATTATATATATATATATATATATATATATATATATATATATATATTTTGTGTTTAACATGTTATATCTAAAATTTGATCCAGTATTTCAAGGTTTCTTGCTCTTATATCAATTTCGACTTACCACTGGTATGACTGTTATACGTTAAAAGTTGAATTTCCTCTATGGTGTCACTGTTAACCTTACACCTATATATATAAATAAATATGAATGATCTAGTTAAGATCTCTAAATAAAAATATGACATCTTAGTGTTGCATGTTTCCATGACTAAGTTACCATTTATCATTATTTGTAATCGTTATGGATCTATTGATTTTTTGATTTCGGCATTAAACTCAATTTATAGTATGGCTTGAGATTACCTCCAAAGGAATAGCCACAACTAAAACATGACTCGATCGTTTATGAATACGATCGATAACTCGACTCTAGCAATCCCTGTCATCAATCCAAAACTATGATGTGAAGCCAAAACGAAACCCAACTCACACGAAGTTCTAACACCTTGCATTATCATCGC